>WAAB01008329.1:90827-305934 GCA_013389865.1 Piaya cayana
GAAAAAATGCTGTTGCTCTTCACTGTGATAAAACCCTTAAAAACATTGCTTAATTATATGCAGGAGAATAAGCAGAAGCAAACCAGAGCAAATAATTCCTACAAGATGGATTGGGACTGTAATGATTTACAAAAGGAAACCAGAGAAAGAAAGGCAGATTTTGTGAACCAGAGTAGAGCTTTCAAAACATCATTTAAGTCAGAGCAGCCTGGAGCACTGACACTTCTGGAGTTTTTTTGTAAGCTGAATAAACCACAATTAATGGGGAGGTATACACATCACGTTACAGCAATAATTTTTGCAGACATGTGAAAAAGTAAATTTGAAAGTGCTATACATTTTCAATTCACATATGTTGGTGTAGACATATCAAATTAGAAAAAAAAATAATTGCAGATGTTCGTAGCAGGGTGCTGCGAACATGAATTTTTGCCTGTAGAGAAGCAGCAACTGATAGTTTTTCTGTCTTTTAAGGATCAGAGGCTCACACTTTTCAAACAAGATCAGAAAACCAAACTGCCTTCAGGACTCCTCACTCCTTCCAGCCACTCATCCCGTGAAACTGGATGCCAACATGCCTGTGAACGGGCAGAAGCAAACCCAGTGCGCATCCTGCCTCTGCCTTGCACCCTTACAGCACAGCTACCAAGAGACTGTAAAAAGACATAGATTAATAATAAAAGAGCGGTTTGGGATGAAATAGAGTTTCAAAAGGCACCTAGCATAGTAGAAAACCCTGAAGAACTGCATGCCTAAGCCAACCCTTGTGAAAATTGCCTCTTCAAGTTAGTGATGTAACCACTGTAGAGATAAAGAAACTTATTCTGGGAAAAAAATCTCTATAGGCTTTATGAGAATAGATTCTGTCAGGTAGTACTATGCAACAGGCAAATTTCAGAGCACACCATCCATAGGCTATTCTTTTGAACTAAAATGTTCTCATTCATGTTGCTGCAAAGCCAAAGACATGCGAAACATGGTCAGTTTTCTCTGCTGTGTGTTGTACCAATGCAAGCGGCCAAACCCTTTCCAGAAAGCATAAGTTGAACACTGTGTGCTGTGAAATGTCTATTACAAGTACTCATCTGCAATCACTGTTTTGCAGTTTCTTTTTTTAAGTTTACTTGTTAAAATCTGGGTTAGGCCTGATATTAGCTTTTTGCTCTCTGGATAAATCACAGAACAATCTACTCAGGATGAAAAACATCACCTTATGGACTAATAAATGTCCTGAATCAATATTTATACTGTAGCATCAGTTATTTGTCCCATCCAAGACACTGACTTTAATATCATGTCCAGAGATGGTCCCTCCCTAGGACGACATGCACTGGAGTGGATGGGGCAGGACCAGGGCACCAAGTTGGGGACAAAACCCCAGTTTCCTTGCTTCCTGGTCACCACTTTACTCTTCAAAAACAGAAAACAAAACAAAAAATCCCAAACCCTGCACATAAAAACTGGCACAGTAGCAACACCACACAAGAGCTGCAGCTCCCACTGGCGTCTGAAGTTAGAGCAGTCCAGGAAAAGTTCTCTTCCCTGTAGTGTGGGCTTCTGCCACAAGGTCCTGCTGAACACACAGCTTAGCTGGCAGCCCCCACCAGAGTCACAAATGGTCAGGGACAGAAAGGGACCCCAAATCCCAATGGCACCTATCACTGTGCACACACTTATAACCCAAACATTTTGGTAGGTGCATACCTAAGGCCTCACATTCTACTTTGTGAAAGAAAAAATATGAACTGACATCTTCCAAGCAAGAAGCACGAACCACCCATGCAAGATATATCCAGATAAATATGGAGATGTTCAACACTCACAGCAGGGCTGAACCTCTGTCCAATGCCCTCCATCAATAGCTTCCAGGGGCAGCAAGCTCTGAGGATTAGTTGCATATCATGTCAAAATTATCTCCTGTAATCAGTGGTGTGTTTACTCCTAGGGTGTGTACTTGCATGTTCATTACAGAGAAATAAAAAGCAACAGATTTCTTAAGAGAAAAATAGACTACAAAAACATTAATTCTAATTAGTTTAATTACTTGTCTGTGCAGCTCACTGAATCCTCATTATTGGACTGGATTAAAGTCACTAGATTTAAGTAATTCTTCATACAGAGTTTTTATTCCAGCACCATGTGGTGGCAGGACAAGAGGATGTCACAGACATGAAAGTTACCTGTAGATACTATCTTCACTACATGGGTAAAACCTAGACATACCCACCTTTGATTTTACATGGGGAAACAGTAGTTTATTCTTTTTTAATATTCAGCTTAATTTATTTTCAGGCATGCTTCTAAGGAATGAATTCTACTAGGAAGGGAGGGCTGTTAAAACAAACACACTCTGCTTAAGAAACTTTTTGGTAATCATTTCTCACTTGTTAAGATCAAACATATTAACACTGTCTGGTTCCTCTTCTCATTTGTGTCATGACTGCAGTAAAATGGCATCCAGGCAGGGTACAGCAGTATATATTTCCTTCATTACTATGCGTTTTATATATTATTATATATTCTCTGTCTTCAGATGTATTGTTATTATAGGGACACTATCACAGTTAAATGCCTCGAAAGCAGGAAGATGGGCTAAGAGACAGAATCAAGACATTTGATTTCTTTGTTCCATGTGCTCACAAAATTTAAGGAACAGTACAAAAGTGTTCATGCTTTAGTACTTCTCACACTGTCTCTCTCCTTTGTTGAATTTTTTTCTGCTCTGGGAACCACAGTGTCATTTTTGACACCAGACCATTAACTTTTTCAAGTAAAACTATCAAGGCACTCAAGAACACTTTTGCTAGTGAACTGCAAAGGGGAAAACAAACTAAGAATTACATGTGCACTTTGCGTTTCTCTTGCATGGATGCAGAGTAGAAATAACTTCAAATTTTCTCGAAGAAAAAAAAAAACTTTTAACTTCTCAAGAAGTAGCCTCTAGAGCCCTGCACCTCTTGGCTCTCATGGCATGGATCACAGTATGTAACAGAGAGAAAAGTGTCCAGAGAACTTGGTGGAGGGGAAGGAGAAAAGGCTGAGGCCAGGATATGATTTGGTGACTACTTTTTAGAGGGAAAGAGAAAACAAAAGAAATCTGTGTCACCAGGATGTCATGTCTGAGAAGGATAGGCAACACATGCAGACTTACGGAATGCCTAGCTAACTATTTGCCCGATATGGGAACCAGCCTTTGCATCAGCCTCATTCAACACAACAGCAGCACTGAAAGTGTCTACAGAGGTCTCAAAGGAGAGGAAAGAGCTCAGTAATTAACACAAAACATCAGTAACTTGTGCGTGTCTTAAAGCTGCACACTTCCCCCTTTTGACTCATTCATGTGTTAGAGAAATGCAGATGGTTCGTGATTTATAAAGCTGATGAGTCATGGTACCTCTTTCCCTTCCTCTCCCAAGGGCTTTTCTGTGTATCTTCACGTTTCCCAATGAGCAGTACAGATAAGAGGATAATAAAACACTACAAGCAGACTAGCGTAACATATCCCCACAGGATGGTTTTAGCCATGACCCCCAAACACTGCTATTCTTCTCTCCTGCCCTGGTTTCCCTCTCCACTTGTCTATGCTCCAGTGAACTCAATGGCTATTGCTTCAAGCCATCCAGACTGATCCTGCTTATGCACTTTCATCCTTTGCACCACTGAGAAAAGCTTCAGTACGCAATAATTTCCCCCTTTAAAACACTAGGTCTGGCTTATAATTGTAACACCTAAAAATACTCACTTCCTAAACAGAGAAATTCTTGAGTTATGGTGCCAGGCGCTACTGAAGGAAGCAGCATCTCAGAGCCCACCACACTGAGTACTTGCACATTGAAGCAACAGAAACACTCCACTTTGACATTTCCAGAAGCAGGAATTACAACACACCTCCTTCAAAACCGAACAACTCCTGAAAACTGCCAGACAGATTTTCACAGGATGTGAACACTCAGTGTCCTCCAAACTCAACCAGAGAATAGCAAACAAATCTGATGTCCAAGGTGCTTCGGGATAGCTTAAATTTTAAGCATATGAACAGTCAGCCATTGGCCCAACTTACATGGTTCAATACCCTAATAAACCGAGGAAGCAAACCTCAGGCATCCCATGTCAAAATGCCACATTTCTGTCTGGGACTGCAAACAGACCCCCATGCATGTACCACTGCTGGCTCAGAGGTGCACACTGCAGACACCCATGCTGCCTCTGCCTCTAGCCAGGCTGGGTCTCCTGCTCACTAGTCAAATTCAAGTGAATGACTTCAAATTGCTGTCAGATGGTGTACATGCGTTTCCCAATCTGAAACTCTATTTAGAAGACTCCTGTGATACAGATGAACACCTGCACTGCTGGGAAAACATTTCCCTGAAATCTGACAGATTTCTTCCCAATCACATGGCTGCTGCACACTCTCCCAACTGAGACAGAGACAAAAATCAGGTATATAGGTCAGCAGACCACATCTCTGCTGTCACAACATGCAGGGAATGTGGCTGCTGCTGGTTAAGAGGAATGAGGTGCTCAGAAGGGTATCTGTCTATGCCATGCTCTACTTTGATCTGATCTCCTCAGCTCCCCCTTGCCCTGGAGACACACAGATCTGGTTCTGCTGAGGGGCTCTGCAAGTATCTTGTTGTAAGTAACTGTGATGGTTTGAGTGGAACCCCCCTGCCGACCACCCAAAAACCCACAGTAGAGCAGTCTTTTCCCCCTCCACTTCCCTGTACAAGCCCAAGGGAAGGCAGANAACGAGCTCCCAGGGCTCCCAGAAGAGAGAGAGAGAGCGAGGAGTGTCTGACTCCCTGATTATACCCCAGATTTACGTAGAAAATCGCATGGAACACTGGGAAATGTAGTTCTTTCTCAGCCACAACCTGGCTATTCAGGAGGGTCCAAAATCAAACCCATCACAGTAACATTCACTCTCCTCTTGTTGCATCTTACATTAAACTTCATTGTGCTCAATTGCCTAAAAGAAAGACCCTGAAAACACAGTTTTTGGAGGCTTTTCTTCTTTAAACATGACATGACTTCCACTGACTACATATATTCCAAATATCTTTTCTGGATCCTTTCCCCTCATGTCGGAGTCTGCCTTAGGTAGTTAAAGACCTGTGGTGATCAGAGGATCCCACTGGCTTAGTATTCAGAGCCTTTACAGCTTTTAAGACACCTATTCTCACAGCAGGCCTGTGAATGAAGGTACTGCTATTATCTCCATAACTCAGATGGACAATTAGGGCATGAAGAGAACCATAGAGAGGCTTTGTGAAATAGCCAAGTCAATTTACAGCTTGCTGCCACCAAAAGGGATGGGATAGCAACAGTCCAGAAATCATGCCTTACCACATTGTCTTCAGCAGAGATGGAAACAGCATGCAGGTTTTCTCTGCTACAGGCTCCAGTAAATTCAGGTTACCCTGCTGCCTTACAAGTTGGAAATATTTAACAGTCCCTGCAAAAGGAGTTGGTACTCTTAGATTAGGCCCCAGCAAGCAAGCAGCAAAGTCAGAAACCCACAACTTTCACCAGCAGGCTCATGCGAGGAAGTAAAATGCTGAAGATCAAGAGTCTGAACTATCTGCAGGCCCTCAGAAATCACTCATCAGGCCAAGTGAGCAGAAGAGCTTGTCTCCTGAGGACGTTGCCAAACCTCCCTCTGTACTCACACAAGCTAAAAGTTACCTTCCTCTGCAGGTGCAGTAAACCACACCACTAGAAAAGCCATCAGCTCCTTCTGGTCTTTCTTTGCTTGAATGCTACAGTTCAAGCTCTTCCCCCTTTCGTTTTTTTTTTTTTCCCTTGCCTAAATTCTGGAAAAATCCATTATTTCAGGGAGGTTTCCCATGTGATGAAGATGTCATGACAACCCCATTTCATCCAAAGCCTGTGGGCACCTTCAATATATTTGTTCTCTTCTCTATCTGGCTCTGGAGGTCCTGGAAGAGTTGACCCACATCTCTTTCAGTCAAGGGTGTATTTTTTTCCTGGTGCTGGCAACACAAACCAAGTGTTCCTAGAGTGCATCACTTCATCAGTTATCCCTTCATTATACCCCCACCAGTTCCTCTAACAGCTCAGAGGTCAGTTACTGAAAAATTAACCCTCAAAGATGCTTAGCTACTCTCTTTTCCATCATCCTCATCACATGCTTTGCCTGTTCAAGTTGTTTTACTACATCTGCTTTACTTCATCTCCTGCAATACCCACTTGTATCACCTCTGCACATAATTTTCCCAATTTTTTATTGGCTTCAAATTTTATCTCAGCACTTTGTTTTCAAAGTGTATTTAATTATCTCTCCTTCTCTTAGTAAGCACCCAAACCTCATACCCACACACACCACTCAGCTTTAGTATAGTCCTATAAATTGTGCGACAGAAGACGTACCACACGTTCAGCAAAAAAGGCAAAGAGACAGTAAACAAAGTCCAGAAAGACCCTTTGAAACATCTGCATGCTTTCCCTTCACTGCAGGTCACAAAACACTTCCTCCAGTCCACCAGCCATTTAGGGTAAAAGCCATCAAACAATTAATCATCAGAAACCAGAAGCCAGTTGAAGCATCACTGATGTTCCAGGTGTCTACATCATCTGAAGCTTGAAATTAATATTTCTTTGGCACTAAAGTTGCTAATGAAGTAACACTGTTCTGATTTCTTCTTTAGTCCAACAAATATATTTCCAATCAAGTATTTATCCTCCTTAGGAAAATCACAGGTTTTACAGAGAGTTTTAAATTTTAAAAAATGAAATAAAGAAATTATGTTAGAAGGCCTTTCAAAACTGCTTGTTCATGGGGGAAAGGTCTGTTGTAACGTGAGGTATGCTGAGATTTTAAGTGGGTGTGTACAATTTACTAAGCATTTCTACACGTGTCTATTAGGCAAAAAAAATGCATTTTGCCCTTAAGGATCACGGGACGGAATGAGCTTCCTCTTCCTGCAGCACCCATCACTGCTGTGATTTCTCACAGGGCAGAGCCACTGCCCTCTGTGCAGAGTAACAGTTCTGCTCCTGGGAGAATTTGGCACAGCCACAAAGGACCTTTGTTCGCACCAGAAATTTGGCGCACAATGCAATCCTTCCCCCTTGTCACACAGTCGGGTTTCCATAGCTGGGTTAGAAACACTCCCCAATGACTGCAAGCCACAAACCCAAACACCATCCACCCTCCTAAACATGAGATCCCTCTTCCCACATCCAGTACTACAGGACAGAGGAAATATAGAGGAGCAGATGTTGCATTTGAGGCATTCATTCCTTCAAATTCTAACCTGACTTGCAGCACAGATGGGTGTGAGGGACTGCCAGAGCTCTGCCTTCAGTGTCTTTGCAGGACTTTTGCTATATGGATACTACAAGACCACTTCAGTATAAGGCATTCCAACTTCCAGGTATAGTCTTGTCCTCAACAGACCTGAAACTTGGTAGATAAATCTGTTCTAACAGCATGCAGTTCCCTTCATACCACATTTCCCCATTTGTATTTAGTCTCCCAACCTGTGTGTGTATATAAATATATAAAATACACACACACACCAAGAACACAGCAGTTCTTGGGCACTGCTCTGAATCCAGCCTGTTCCCATCTTTCCCTCAAGTTGCCCTTGTGATGAGGGTCCTCAGGCCAGGATAAGAGTTGCCAGCATGCAGGAGGTCCAGGAGAGGATGCCAGTAGTGGGGGTCACGGGACAGAGGTGGTAACCCTGGCATGATGTTGCTGGAAAATCGTAGGATTTAACAGGATGTGAAGACCTCTGCATTCTCATTTCAGCCAAGAATTATAAAGAGGAGATGATTACTGGACCATTCACAAGTTATTTAATCTCCCAGTTGAAAGGAAACAGTGCTGCTTCTGGAAATATGCAGTGGAAGAGTGAAAAGCACCTCTAGAAGGAAATAGAGTTTTGTAAGACCTAATTATGTATTAAAACCCCCCTCACACATTCATAATTATGATCAGACATGTACAATCCATGCCTTTGCATACTTCTGACACAAAGAAGGACACATTTTGTGTCTTCAACTTCTCATTTTAAACATCAAAGGACACAGAACAATCCAGTTCTTACTTCCAAAATCGAGTTTGATCTGGACCATCTAAAGCTTGGATTCTTTGGCACCCTCCTGGAATGCCCTTCAGGCTTCCAAACCACAAAGGGACTATGCTTCACCCAGACAGATAATTACTATGCTGAAGAATATCCTGCTAAGGAAAACAACAAAAAAAGAATTAGCAAAACCTCCCATTCATTTACTTATTAACAGTGGAAGTGTTTGCCATCTGAACACCTTAAAAATGTGACAAAGTACGCTTGGCAGTCAGCTCCTCCCATCTCCTTCCACCGGTTTTAATCCAGGAGCATTCACTATTCCCCTGAGGCTACTTCATAGCGCATAACAATGATGCTTGAGCAATACTTGAGAAATGCAGAAAAGGAGGAGAACTGCTCCTTAAAACAATTTCTCACTGAATGGTATTTGTCTATGTTTTTATTTTAAATTGGGTTGCTTCTCCTTCCATTTCTGGTGAGGAATCTCACTTGAAAAAGCAAAGCCTGTTTTTTACACATGAAAAACATCTCCCTAGGGGATTGCATCTTCATTTTCTCTCATGAGGTCAATTGATTATTGAATGTTGCCTTTGGTATGTCAGAAATCTATCACTATACAATTATGATCCATCAGAAAGAATCTAAAGAAATTTTTTGGAAGAGTTTCTTATATATAATTGATTCCCCCACTAAAACAAAAAAAAATGGAATAGCTACTCTCCAAAAAGATTACATCCCAGCAAGTGAAAAACAACCCTGCAAAGAAGCCACAGCAAGGCAGGAGCACAAAACCAGAAGTCATCTCAACAGGTGGCCACTCTCACCCCTATTTAGGTCAACAGAAAGAAAGACCCAAGGTTAAGTTTTTAGCATCTCATAAGCCTCATTAGTTCAGGTTTGGTTTTTTCCCCCCTTATTTCATGATTCATGTTCCCTTCCCAACTCATCTCCCCCTCCTGCTTTAAACTCCAGAGCTCTGCTGATCTTGTGATTATTTTCTTGTGATTTTTTTTTCCCCCAAAAAAGGATAATGGGAAGGTATAAGTAAAGCATTAACCTCTTTCTACCTGTACTCATGAACTGTGCATTCCCCGGCTCACCTCGTTTGTCAATACAGTTGGTGAGGACTGCAGAGGCAAACTGTTACAGAAGCATTAAATCTTCCTGTTTCCAAAAAAAATTCCATCATTTGAGTAGCCTGTGCTGCCTCTCCAGCCAAATGGAGCTGGAAATCCTGCAAAACCCAGACTGTAACCACCAGAGAGAAGGGTTTGGGAATGACTTATGAAATGTTAGTGTCAGGAGCCCCAAAATCTGAGATCAACTGTATGATGTGGGTTCAGAAATAACCTCCACTCAGCCCATATGCTCTCAGAGCCAAGTTTTACAAGTTTGGAGACCCATCTCCTCTGACACAGGACATTAACAACCTGTAACACTATGTGCCAGGGCCGCAGAGTGCAAGAGGCACAGAAACAGCCAGAACCATGTCAGCAGCAGTGTCCCCAGGGCATACACTTGCTCCCACCTGTGGGAAGATTTTACAGAGAAGGCGGCCTGGATGCCGTGAGACTTGGTGCTGAGCAGCTGGCAAGACCTTGAAGCAGAGAGGCAAAAATATAAACACCAGCTAGTTCGGTGGGAATCACCGCACACTACTGTCAACATAGCTAACTTTAGCATAACTTGATTTCTTAGCGCATGTGGTAGTGTAGCCAATAATATGTTAGCAATAGCTTTATGGACAGCTACCTTTAACCAATAATACTCTGTAGTCACCCTCGTGGGGACAGAGGGATGTAACAGAATGGGGTATATAGTAAAGTGGCTAAGCTGAATAAACTAGCACTTGCTCACCAATCAGGGGGTCTCGGCTTTTGTTTTGCAACACCCACCTGCACCAGGAAACCCTCTTCCTTCCCCCTCTCTCCTCTGCACTGCAAAACAGGCTCCAACCAACCAGCCATCAAAATCCAGCATGACACTAATTTCAGTATTTGTTTGCCAAAACACATGTGCGCTCCTTCCAAGGGAAGGGAAGAAAAAAAAATCCGTAATGATATTATTTTCAGAGCCACTGATTTTGTGACCAGCTTGCATTAATTTAGTTTTATAATGTTTGTGAAAACTTCTCAAAATGAAACAACCACCAAACACCCCACCATGAACTCAGTGCAACGTAGCAGCTCTTTCCACGGCAACCCACCAGTGCTGAGCTTGCCTTGCTGCATGATGAGAGAGGACAGGGAAAGAGCCAGCTGAAAAGCTCCACCTACCAACTCCAGCCTGGCAATCCTGCCATGGCAGAGACAGAGAACTTCGGGGAAAGGCAAAGGTTCTACAGGCACACTGCTAAAATGCGTCTTGCCTCCAACTGCTAAGCAGCTGCTCAGTCATTTACAGGTTGGTTGGTTTGCTTGCTTTGTAAAGCAGTCAACATGCTTTGTTTCCCAGACAGCATGGAAAATTACCTCTCTAGTCCCCAGATCATTCTCCACACCAGAAGGGAATGGAATTAAGGCAATGAGCTGTTCTCCGGTGGTATCCACATGCAACAGCAGGATGCTTACTGAAGAATATCTCCTTTCAAAGGGTAGACAGAAGCTTTTGTTGCTCCTAGCACTGGCAGAACAACCATGCTAGGCTCGCAACTGCTCCAGGCAGCCTAGCTGGTGGGGGGGGCAGGCAGGGTGCTTGCGAGCTATTTTGCGGCCTCTGATAGCCACCGCTGGATGTTACACCTGATATTCTGCTAGGATGAATCTGCAGCAACAATTAAAAACAAGCTATGCTCTCAAGCTTGTCTTTGAAACTGCAAGTTTTCTCCCAAAGCACCTCTCCACCATGCTCTTCAATGAACACTAGAAATTCAGCATTCCCAGACTTGTGGGAGCTAAGACTTCCAGGTACATCTAGGTTTTGGCTATTCTTCAACCTAGCCATGTAGCCAAAAGCTTTGTGTACTACTTGGGATCTGAAGCTGACATACAAAGCGGCTCCCAAGGATTTCCCCCTGCCCTTCCTTTCCAGCAGCATTTCCTCCCTGTCATCACCTGCAAGAATCTGCCTTAAGCACTGATTACCCAGACAGGAGCAGTCCAGGGTTATTTCTCCTGGGGCTTTATGTGAAAGTTAGCTGCTCAACAGCTTTTGAGGTTTAGGGAAAAACACATCCAACATCAAGAGCTGATGCTATTATTTGAAGTCACCTGATCCCAAAATACAAATAAGCGGGAAAGGGGAGAGACAATAGTCTCATGAATAAGTTTGGGGATGGAAGAGACCTGTAAGCACATCCTGGAGAAGCAGTTATCAGCTGTTACCTCTCTCAAATGTAGCCTGGGCTTCAGGCATCTTTCCTGACAAACGTATTGTCAAAACATGCTTACGTGAAAGGCTTCAGCTTCAGCAGATCAGCTGCCTTCAGATGGGGAAACGTTTGCTCATGAACATTTCCAGAAGCAATTCCTGTCTCAAGACTCTTGCGATATTCAGGAAACTAGATCAATACTTACTGCACACTCTATGCCTGAAAAAGGAACCCAAGAATCAGAAATGAATTATTGCATTACTTTCACCTTTTCTCCCCAGAGTTGTTCTTCTCTATCTCATGGAGGTGATCTGCCTCTCCTTCAATCACTTTTGACTTCTTCACTCAAATGTTTAGGCGGTGAAAGGAAGCTGGGGCAGGAGAAATCAGACAAACTGCTCACATAGCTCCTGATTTGTGTGGCCTTTAGAAATGCTCCTGAAAGGCAGTCCCCATGAAGAAGGGCTGCTTCTGGCTTGGGGAAGGAATCTGGCCCAATATGACCCAATGCACTCAATTCCCCTGGTATCTCCTGTGGTAGCACAACAGAAAATTGAAGGGTAAAAAGCAGAGGGGAGTGAGAGGGAACAAACAAGAGACCCCTAAAATGCCACCTTGCTCATGTAGACCACGGGCCTTCTGCTCTCCTTTTGAAAAAACTATTTTCTAAAGTAAATCTATCCTGTGCACAGTACTGCAAGAAGAGGAATGGCAGCCAAGGAGCATGAAAAGGCTGCAGAGCTTGTAATGGAAAATCTTCACTAAGTCACTGAACAGTCCTCTTGTAACACTTATTTTAATAAAGCAAATATGATGAAACATTACCCAATTGCACACAACATTTGAAAAATTGGATCCAGCTGCTGAAATCAGCTCCTAAACCCTCCTCTTCAAATACTGTTGTTTAATATCAGTTAACTGCATTCAAATCACCCACCTGCAAGAAGGGATGGGAGAGACAAGACATCTCACGTTTGATTTATCTTCAGGGCAAAGCCAGTGTCTAAATATTCACTGGTTTCTTTTGTCACTTGCCAAGGTTCAAAACCAGCATCTCTAGCTGTTTCCTAATAATGAAAGGTGGCACTAAATAAAAGAGTTGAAGGGCAATGTCTGCAGGACTTGGTTTTAGCTCTTGCGTACGCAAGTGAGAAAAGCAACCTTAACATTAGGTCTAGGAAAGCAAGTTAAAAAAAAGGTCACTCTCTCTTCTCATCATTTGTTTCTAACTCTGTATCTCATTCTTTCAAAACTGAATTCAAACAAGAATAGACAGATTCTACTCCTTTTGTGGAATAAATAAGCCTAACTGCTGAGGTCAGTGTTTTCAGATGAATGCATAAAAGCAGAAGACCCAGCTGAGGAAATTCAGTGCTCCCTGATTCATCCTTTTGAAAAGATGAAGAACAGCTACCCTGGCATGTCAAGTTAGTTCCTCTGAAGGCAGAACAATGTAGTGTTGGTATCAGATGGCAGTAGCTGAAGGAAAAAAGAAACCCCTTTCCAGACTGCCCTGAAATATCTTTCCAGGGCTTCAAATGCTGAACAGTGGGGATAGCCACTGTGGTCCATCAAGCTGGCAGTGAACTGAAGTGACGTGAAAAGCATCCTTCCCCATTCACTTCTTGGCATGGTGGCTCAGTACCGCTGCTTGCCCCCTGTCTCCTGGCCCTGATATGCAGGGAGAGATGGGGGCAAAAAAGTGGGAGGAGAACCACAAATTATTTAAACCATTGAAAAGGGCTTGGGATGGGATCCATACCTCATGTTTCAGAGGAATCAAAGCACTGCCTGATGCTTGCAAACCAAAACCACTACCATCACTCACAGAGCCACACAGCAAAACCCCATCCAAATCATGTTATGAGATTTTATTCAGTGTTAGCGAAAATAAAAAAAAAGTAAGAATAATTTTTAAAAAGTCCTTCCTCCTTGGACAACCCCATTTCAAGATACAGACACATACACGCAAGATGTATATCAAACTATAAAACAAGAGCACACACCTTCACTTTTTCTCACTGTTTCCTTAGGGTGTAAATAGCACCAGGAAAGAAACACCTTTGAACCTGGCCCTCTGTTTGCTTCCGGTCCTGAATGACTCAAAAGAAGGGCTGTCTGAAGATGCTCAGTAGTGGGTCAATCTTTCCCAGCAGGAAGGAGAGCTATAAATCAATTGCTTTAAAATAAAGAAACAACAAAACCCCTTGAGGCTTACTGGGAAGAAGTAAAATTGGGAGGAAAAAAGGTAAAGATGAAAAGCACCTGTAATCTCTTTAATGCAGCACTGAAGTTCTTCTGAAGAGAACACACAGAAACGAGAAGAAAAGGAAAGAAAGGAAAAGAAGAAAGAAGCCCATTGACACCAGCTATAGGTATATTTTTTTAATGGGTATTAGGTCAGCAGGGCATTTTCCATCTGCCCCAGTTAAACCAGAGCTTTGATGATGTTACATGTGTGAATTTAATACGGCATTTATCCTGGTGGGACTGAAAGTTGATTTTGTGTGTGTGCGTGTGCGTGGATGATAGCGTAGTGTTTTCAGGAGGGGAAAAAGGGAAGAACGGTGATTTGTAGGCAGACAATGAAAACAGTAGCTGTTGGGTTGCACCTCAACTGTTTTTTGGGTTGTTGACAAAGGGAAATGGGAGAGAAAAGAACAGGGAACAAGAGGTACAAAGGCTTGGAGAGAAGCGGAAGAGGATAACAAATAACAAACAGTTTTGCCCTCAGCCTCCTACAGTCCTCCTAAATTCAGCATAGATGGTCAAAAGGCTAGCCTTGCTGCTGAATCCCACCCAAGCAGGGGCCACCTCCCCTCTGCCAGGGGCTTTCCTCCCCCAGCGAAATGCAGAGGAGCTGCAATGTCTCCTTACTCCTGGCCAAGTTTTAGCCCAGGCTACAGCCATGTCCATCTCAACTCAGCACACTGGCCAAGGCACTGATAAAACACATTTTTTGCTCCATTTTTGCCTAGTGATTTGTATCTACACATAGATGAAGGTATCCCAGGCTTCCTCCTTCAAAACGACTAGAAAAAGGGAAAGATCAGATATACATTCTGCTGTTCTTTCAAATTCCATAATGCTTTTCCAATCTAATTCAATAAGGACTGTGTAAACAGACTAGAGTATGTAGGAGTTCCCAGTGAATTAGCTGCTTGACTAATGGAGTGGAAGCTAAAAGATTAGCTAGAACTGAAGTTAACATTAAAAAGACAGACTAAGGACAGACTGAGCAGGTTTGGAAAGTAGTTTTCAGAAAACCATACCCTACAACCTTATAAATCTTATAAGTTTGATTGCTGTAGTTTTAGGATATGTTACCATAATTAGTCTAGATTATACTTTCTCTTAAGGTGTAAAAGATTCCTGGAGAACACCACCACTTGTGCCAATGCCAATTTGCTATACGCTTAACTGCATGCAATGCACTTAACTGCATGCAATGCCCTATAAATCAAAAAGAAGCCCAGAGAATCTTTTTCTGCCTATTTTATTACACACAGCAGCGTTATTATCCAAAATAGTCACTGTTTTAAGGGAAACTGAAGACCTGAAGAATAGCTGGCAGACATGAGGAACAAAGTAGAAGACATCCATATCTTTACATGGAACCTCCACCACTGGCAGCACAGGTTTAGCAGTGCTACAGATGGACGGTACACAGATTCAATTTGCCCTGAGACACGTGAAGCTGGAGTAGGAAAACAATACTCAAGACCAAACAAGAAGCTCAATATTCACAATTTGCTGTAAGAACAGCCAAAAGGGTTAACGATTTCCAGCAGTTTTAATTTACAAGGGGCAAGACAGAAAGGGGGATACATTTTCAAATTTAATTTTACATTCCCTAAGGATTATATTCCAGGAAATTACTCTGTTATGTGAATGTTGTTACTGCATGACATTTTGGTCCCATTATCTCAGACTCTTTTTGGCATGTATGTCAGATGTGATTCACCATATGTTTAATGACATGCAACACACTGGTTCAAATATATCCTACTAATACAACACGCCAAGAGAACGATATTTTCTTATGCTTCAAGTTACATCTTAACTCAGAAATGCCTCAGTTAGTCATACAGTCCTCATCCAATTTTAAGATCTCCCATGTAGATTTATGGAGCTTTAAAAAACAAAAGAACCCCCACTGAGACAGATAAAACTGCTTTCCATAAATTTGAGAGAGGCAGGATACTATGTAACTGTTAGAATTAGAAATGTCCCAGTCAATAACTTCTTCAGCATATTAATGTAAAGGGTTTTCTCTGTATGATTACTAGGTAGGATCTTTAGAATAAGAAGTTTTTCCCAAATCAATAGTTTTCGCCCCAATCATGACTTCAGTACTATGAAACCAAACAACCCCCAGTCCTTATTCCAAAGAGTTTATACACTATTTCCCTGCTCAAAAGGGAGTTAGGAGGATTATTAACTGTAAATTACTTAGAGGGTTAAAAAAGTGCTAAATATTGTTGTCTCCAGGAGTCAACACATACTTTTCAAAACTCTCTACTAACCATTTATATTATGATAAATATAGCAATTTCAAGCGATAAGCTAGATGCTCTACCATTGGTGTTCCCTGTTGTTCCTGAACCACTAAGTGTTACTGTCCCTGACAATAGTCCCTTGCAGGCAAATCTGGTTTTAGGTTAAGCTGAACAAATTTCAGCTCATGCAGTCAAACAAGTTTTCTTCAATCTCATCAGTCCGACAAAGGCAAAGAGCCAAGTGCACTTCTGCCCTGCAGAGGATAAAGAGTAAGTGGTGCCCACCACAACTACATCAACCTTTGCAAACAAGGGACTACCCTCCTTAATTTCCTATGAAACACAGCTTACTTCAAGTTAACTGCTGCTGTGCTGAAGGTGCACAAAGTGATCTGGCATCTAGCTTCTGCCAAAGAGGGTCTCTGATAAGGAAAAGCAGAGGAACACCATCACACCCAGTAATCCACATGGGATCTACACATACTGCCAGCCTATCAGTCACCCTTTTCATCAAATAAGAAAAATATCCACCAAATTCACGTGCAGGAATGCAAAGTTATTATCACCCTCACTCCCATCTTTCAGTAGTCTGGCATTAAACACATTCTTTGTATAGCAGCTCCAGACTAAATTTCAGATGTGTCTAGTACACATATCTCCAAGCAACTTAATGGAACCACCAGGAGTTCACTGTCCTAGAAAGAGAAGTTCTACACATTTTATATAAGTGCCTGACACAGCACTGGCACTTAAATCCCAGCAAATATGCCAGCTATGACGTTACTTGGGCCTGCGCTGCCATCCCAGCCAACGCTCCCACCAGCAGGAAGAGCAAATGGCAATGCCAAGATACACACCAAGGTCTTTATGTAATGCCCTGGCTACTTCTGCTGAAGCAAATAGGACAGCTGGTTCCTTCACTAAAATAGATAGGTGCTACCTGAAAACAAAATCTCAACTCTTTGAATGTCACTGTTTCCTGGGAGGTGACAGAGGATTGTTTCTCCTTTTGGAGATCTTGGGACTGAGTGCTGGAGAAATAGCAGAGACACAGAGCAGTGCTGGACAGTGCCAGCAAGACTAAACCTGCTAGAACCTCCTGAAAACCAAGTTGAATTGATTACTCATGGGACTACACAAAAGAGGGTGCTGGACACTCATGACAATGACACAAAGTGTGAGCATATTATAGCATCCAACACATCCCCAACCCTCCATCTGAGTGAGCACTATGCCATGACTAGGAAAGGCCACAGATACGCACTGCAGGCAGCAAGAACAGATACATTTTGATATCCTCATTTACTGCTAAATTCGGGGGTTTGAAAGCAGCACAAGAGCAGCACGTTTAAAGGAGGCTTTCAATAGCCAGCAGGTGGTTGGTGTGGTGTCACCTCTGTGCTCAGAGTGTTGGGAAGTCGTCTTGAAAAGGGACTCTGCAATTTTCCAGCAGCTGTCCTGCTATCCATGCCATATATCACTTAGAGCTCGTTACGTTGATGTTCCCGCTGTTAAGTTTACAGGCATGTGTTTCAGCCACCTAGGAAACAGGACACGACACCTGAACCTAGTGCTGCATCTCACTGACAAAGCCCAGAGCACAGTAAAGAACAGTGAGGTTTTTAGGAGGAGAAGCAACATTTTTTGACAAATATCCATGACTGTGATAGACCTGATGGGCATTGCTGTGTATTCTCTGGGGGACAAGCAACACGTTGCAGAAATCTGGTATCAGAAACAGGTGCTCAGGGTCTGCAGTTTGCAGGGGTATCTCACCTGCTAAATTTACTAGTTGTGTGGTGTCTTTATTTTTGTGCGTGTGTCTGTATGTGTGTGTGTTGGGTTTTTTTGTTTGTTTGGGGAGGGGTGGTGGTAGTGGTTAATTGTTTTTTAAATATTTGCTAAGCAGAAAGCCATGGGTGAGGACAGAAATGCCAGAGGAGCAGAGAGGGACACGAGGCAGATAAGAGCTGAGCACTCCTAGCCTGGGGGTGCCACTCCGAGCCACTCTTGTGGAGCCTATAAACTCTCCACCCTTATAAATGCATTTTGCATGTTTATCCCTTTCATAATCAGCTTACGAAACTCTCAAAAGTGCCTATTCTCAGCCTGAGACTTGTTTTGCTATTCAAATGCTCTTTTGGTGTTACCAGCTCCTCTACAAAACCCAAGAGCAGCCAAACCACTAAGTGCTCCCTTCGTTGTTGTCATCATGACAGCTGTTTGGAGGCTTAAGGACACATTGGAGCTCTTCTCTGCTGGTAAGAGAAACGTGCACCATCATCCTCTTGTGCCTGCCCATGCCAGCACTGTGGCCACACACCTCACGCCATGGTATGCAAACCCAACCCCCAGCCTGCCATGTCTGCTTCTTACACTCAAACCCCATTTTCTGGGACCCCCAAAGGTGATGAACATCGTGAAAATCTCTGGCACCTTTACACCACTTTTAACACAGAGGGGGTACCTCCAATTTGACTGCCACCTCCAGCTGTCAGGGCTAGCATGCGGCTAATGTACATAGTTAGGAATTCATCCAAATGACACAGTGACTTGTCTGGAGAGTGATGCTCAGAGTATCTCACAACACGCTCAAAACACACCCTTCAGGTTTTCACAGCAAAGTAAGGCAATTTTGGAACTCGTCTTATAAAAAGCAGCACAATTTCTATAGTAATAGACCCAAATTTATTGCTGCAACAGGCAGCAATAAATGTTACACTACTGCATAAGTTCCTTTCCTTTTGGTAGCATGCACCAAAAGCGATACGTTTATAACAGAGCAACCCCTGTTATGTGTGTGCTCCCTCGCAGCCCCAGAGACACATAAGGGCTGCTTCTCACCTATTCACAAGCACTTTCTTCAAATACTTTGGGAGTATTTTTACAGCAGCTGATCCTGGTTCATTGAAGTCCTCCAAAATTTTGTTACAAGATAAAAGAAGGAAGCTGCTCTTTCCCTGAACTCCTTCAGGACGAGAGGGATGGCCTGTCCATGGCCACTCAGCAGGCTCTTCTACTTAAGAGAAAACTATCAGAGAGCAAGATCACAGCAGGACAGGGATCCACTGAATGCTTTACAGAGCTAAAATAAACGGCAGTTCTTTGTATTTCTAAAGTATATAATAATTAATATATAATCATTATTTATTATTATTAAATAGAAAAATATAAACACATTTAAATATAATATTTATGACAAATAGTAACAACAAATGTAAGACCATTGTCTATCCTGCTGGCGTAAGTCTCCTGTAGTAGATCTTGAGCACTGCACTCACTTCTCCCCCTTCCAACACATACTCATGGTAGTGTCTGAAACCCAGCCGCCCCAAGCACTGCATGGTTTGATTCATATGTAGCAAGCCTGGCTGGATTTCAGAGCGTGGCAAATGCAGTTACAGTCTGGTTTGAGGCGTGCAAGCAGAAGACCACGCTTGGAGAAGTGCAGACAGGAAACATGCCAGATTGTTTATACCTGAGTCATGACTAAAGTTGGCAGCAAAAACTGAGACAACTCAAGAGACCACTACCATGCTCAATGCATGTATGATCCTCTACCCTAAATCCACCAACAGCAAAAATGCAACTAAGCACACATTACCCAGGCAAATAACACAGTTGCACTGCATAAAACTATTCATGATGCAAAGTACGTGATGTTTCCCTCCCCCCCCACCGCTGTTGCACTTGCTGGGTTAGGAGACAGGAGGATGTTCTCCAATATATGAGCAGACTTGCAGGTTCAAGTGCTCCTGCTTTCAGGATATCAACCTCCTTGATTTCCAATGGACATCCTAGTGAGTAAGCAGCCAGGGAGAAGACAACACTACCAAAAACTACTGACAACAGCAGAAAATTAAAGGAAAGGTCTGGGACAGGTGGAAATTGGAAGCTCCAAGAAAGTTCATTATAATTTTTGTCACTTCCCATCTCTCTCCTTTCAACTCACCCAATTATCTATTCCACCCCTTGATGTTCTTGCTCACCAGGCAGACATGAAAATGCATTTTAAATCAACTGGGACCAGTGAAGAGGAAAGCAAGCAAAGCCGGGGTTAACTTTAAGAATAGATGCACTGGATTTGCATGGCAAGGGTTTTGGTAGCAGGGGGTGCAACAGGAGCAGTTTCTGGTAAAGGCTGCCAGAAAGTTGCTGGAGGCTGGCTACAGGGCAGATCTGTCTCTGGACAAAGCCAAGGCAATCAATGGTGGTAACAACTTTGTGATAGCATGTTAAGAAAGTAGAAAAAAACATCAAGGGGGGCGGCAGTTGTGGAGACAAATGGGGAGACCAGTGCCTCCTTCTGCAGCTGGGGTGCCAGGGCTTGGTGGACTGGTTGCAACAGTACAGCCCAGCAGCAAATGGAGAGAGAAGCAAGATGTGGAAGCAACAGCACTGCAGATACCAGATGTGAGGAAAATAGCACCACAGAGACCTGTCCCCCATAGGAGGGACCCCACACTGGAACAGAAGAAAAGTGTGAGAAGTCTTCCACCTGAGGAACAGAAGAAAAGTGTGAGAAGTCTTCCAACTGAGGAGGAAGAAGTGGCAGAGACAACATGTGAATAACTGACTGCAACCCCCATACTTCAACCCCCTGTGCTGCTGCTGGGGGAGGAGGTAAAGAATATTGGGAAAAGAAGTTAAACCTGGGAAGAAGGGAGGGGTGAGGGAAAGGTGTTCTTTCTGGGATTTCATTTTATTTCTCCGTATTGTGCTCTAGTTTGATTGGCAATAGACTGATGGTTTTTTTCCCCCCAAGTCAAGTCCGTTCTGCCTGTGACAGTAATCAGTGAATGATCCCTCCCTTTCATTACCTCAACCCACAAGCTTTACCTTTGCTTCTTCCAATTCTCCTCCTTGGAAGGGGTAAAAATGTGTGAGTGACTACATGGTTCTGTGTTACCCACTGAGGCTAGTGGCTGTGAGGCCTTTTATTGCCAGCTGGGGGGCTCAAAACCATGACAGTAAAGAGGGAGGGTTTAGGCGAGGGGGAGAGACCCCATGCTCATTTACATGGGGATCACCAACATGCAGTACAAGGTGTATGCATGGATCCTAAACCACCATAAAAAAACCTAAAGGTCCTTGGGATTAATTTTTTGGAGTCTGTTACTAGAATGTATCCAAGAACTCACTCAGGAGAGATGTGCCCTTTGCTCCCACACAGGGCTTTTTCCCAGCCTGGATCCACTCATACTCAGAAGCGGGGAAGTCAGACCTGCCAGAGTGCATGCCATGCCTCTCCAGATGATGTGCCAGTCCCAAATTACTGTAAATTGAAAAGCATATAGCACACTACACTCATGTGGAGAGGCCAAGTAGTTGAGGTTAAGATGGGATCCTGGCAGGTAAACTCTTCTACACCAGCCTGTATTTGCAGTGGAACTTTTATTTCCCCTTGCAAATCACATTTCAGCTTTTCCAGTATGACTCCACTGCACAGCTACCCAAACAAAAATATAGGCTCTAATCTTCCACTATTTTTCACCTCCTGAATACTGAAACTCAGTTTCCTTCCTGGGGAACAGTTTTCTAGGGCAGATCTGACAATCTAGACCTGCTACCCATCACAGTACCTGGGAGCAATAGGCAACAGGGATTCCCCAAATGACTCACAGTCAGGTCTGTTCCACCACACAGGCTCCTGGCACAGCCACCCCTCCCCAGCGGCCCGCTGCTCGCCCCTGTGCCATCTCCGCTCAGGGATGGTGGTTCTTCTGACCTTTCCTGTTCTTCCATCTGCTCTACTGCTTGTATTTTTGGCTATTGGCCACATCTCTTTCACCTGTAACCTGGGGGCATTTCTCCCACATCCCAGTATGCAGCCCAAACATGATTGCTATCCTACAACACTTTTTTATTTATCTGCCTCAAAATTTTGCTGCAAAATGAAAATTCCAGGTAGTGTTGAGAAGCAGAGAAATAGCATCTCAATTCTCATTTCAGCTTCTTAAACCTCCACACTGTAATAGTCAAAAGCATCACTTGTCAGATTCCTACCCATGCTAGTCACCATCACCAGACCCTTCCCACCTCCCAGAGAGTAGCTCTGCAGGCTCCCCTTGTTTAGGGTGTTCATTTCAAACCTCTCAGCACCTTTTGCCCCTCTGCAGTTGTCTGATCGCATTCATTAACGCAGCAGCTTTTGCCTCCTCCGCTCCACTGGCAATGCCAGCTTCATCCATCTGCTTGTCAGCTTCTCCCACAACAGTCACTGCTTGTCCCTCCACGCTGCCCTTCCAGCATTGCAGCACCTCCTGCCATCCATCTACAAAGCCCATCCCAGCTCTGCCCAGCAAGCCTTAGAGATCCACATTTTCTGTGAAACTAATACAATTTTGATTTTTGCAGTATGCTTCAGTTCCTTACTGGTGGGAAACAAAAAGGTTTCCTTCACAGACCTCTTGAGTACCAGCAGCTGACCCAAGTGGCTGTGATTACCTGTTTGTCCTTGTCACTATCCACCAAGAGATGCTGCACCCATCACAGATCCCTAAACTCCTTAAGCTTACCATCAGCTAGCAGAGCTCTTTAAACAGAGATCAAAAGACTTAGCATACCAAAAAAGCATGGGATGCAACTCAGAAAGATGCTTCAAAGAACCACCTAGCACACCCCTACCATTTGCAATATTACAGCAGCAATAATTTTATCTCTATATTTTTGATTACAACAGTATACCTCCAGCAGAAACAGAGAGGAAAGCCTTCCTGACTTGCTAGAATTGTTCAGGGAAATCTGCACCTCAGTTTACATGCCTGGGGCCTGGTTCTGCATCTCTCTCTGAGCTGTTAAATCCTGTGCTGCTTTGGAAGGGGTATACGTGTAGTGTACAAGACCAGAGCAGCGTACTGAGTAAGGACATCCTCCAGCCTGGGTTGCTGTTAGGGATGACCTGTAGAAATGCATATAGAAGATCTCACGTGCAGGATGGTACTTCTCTTGCCTACTTTCCCCCATTTAATTTATAGCTCAGAGCCACTGGGGAAGAGACAGGCAACTCTGAGCACTCCCAGAAGCGGTCAGACAGCTACTATAGCGTAACTGCTTAAAACACAGGCAGCTGGGGTGAAACACATTCTCATCTCTCTCTCCAGGTCTACCCTTCTCCATTTATAAAAGGGGGTAACAGCTACATCCCAGCCTCTGGGAGACTGAGAAACTAAGTGCATCAATCCCAGGGACCTGGTGAGACAGCATGGTGAGAGATTATGGAGGTACATATAGTTTCAGACTCCTTGGCATAAGTCAAAACACTCAACAGCCTTGCTGTCCCCTCAGGAAATCAACCTTATTTGGAAGATAACATCCTTCAGTACCATGTTAAGGGATGCAATGTGAATAGAGAAAAAACGTGCAATACTGAAGTTAATCACAGAAAATAGGGGCTTGGAGGAAATCCCATGAGACAGACATTTATTTCATTATTATATCACAGATGACATTAAGTATCCACTAAGTCCCTGAAGGCAGAATTCTAGCATAAAAAGCATCCCCATTTACCAAGCATGATAGAACCTGCAACTATTCTATAAATAAAGAGTATTTACAAAGAGAGCTGTTAAATATTTATTTTTCTCTGGAGACCGAGTTCTCTGTTCATTTGTCTCCACTGTGGAATCATTCAGTATCAGGCAGCAATGGAGCTCACCTAAAAAAAGGTTAGGAACCAGTCCAGAGCCTGATCTGGACACAGCACCAACCTCCTCCACAAGCTGGCGATGGAAAAGCATCCAACCGGACACAGAGGGAACATGAAGCAAATAAAATGGGAATGATCTCATCCAGCAGGCAAAGGTAGAAGAAGGAATGCTAGTGACAAAGCAGTGATTAATAAATACTATCATACTGCTCTGCCCTTACAGAGCTGGCTTGCAGACTTGCAGTACATTTGCTTTGTGTCATAGGAACAAGTATACATTTCTCACAACTAATGAATTAGTGATTCCCCCCCCAACCCCCTTTTTTTTGGAAGCTGACAGTTCTGGGAAGGGGGAGAAAAACCCAACCAAAAAAACCGTGGCTCTGAAACACACTTCACTGCTAAACCTTTGTAGTAGCAATTGTAATAGCTCTTACTCCAGCTTGCCAAAAGCTGAGTTTTAATTAAATATTAAAAAGCTATTTGTTAAAATAATGTTGCCATAGCAACTAGAGAAAGCTAAAATACCCTGGCGTTTCTGACTCACAGCATATTAATCAACCACCAGCTATTATATAATGAGCACCCCCCTGCAAGCGCTCGTGGCTGCCACAGCACTGAATGTCTGAACCCGCAGCCCCCAAGCCTGTCTCCTGGACTTTGTCCTTGCTGCCTCCCCCTGGCTGAGGCCAGGATGGGGTAGTTACCCAGGCTCAGCCCAGGAATCACGTGCCCAAATATTGTGGGGAAGCTCGGGGTCAATACATCCTCATAGGACATGAAGGGGGATGGTGCTGAGCAAGGTTCATTTTTGGTGAGGGATGTGAGGACGGCAGGTCCCCACACCCCCACAACAGTGAGGGGCTTAGGTGGCTTCATCTCCACAAGCCCTGGCCACCCTTCAGTGCTCCTCTTGTGAATGCAGTACTAGCACCAAACGTATTTCTGCCAAAATTTTTTTAACTATTGCAATTATTTCTTGCAGCAGGTGCCACTTTCCTACTATCAGGCCAACTGTACAAAACTACAAAGGCACAGAGATTAGGACTTGCAAGGACAAAACCAGCTCTGCTGCTCATAGCTTATTTTATAGATTTTAAAAAACCCAAACCACCTCCCACTCCCCATAACATCTCATCCCAAATCAAGCTGAAAAAAACCTTCTATACTCTGTGTCCACGCTTGGTGAGGATGGCAACCTCTAACATCTGGAGGTAAAAGCTGGTTGGCTGACCCATGGCTGCTGCCCGTACTTTCTGCATGGCCTTGGGAGGCTTTTCCCTAGGGATTCACCTCACGTTAGAGGCAGTGGGAGTTCTCCCATTGCCTTTGTCCATGCCATGGCATCACCTCATGGTCTACAATGATGGGAATGATTGTAGGAGGGAGTCGAGTGGTTGAGGACCAGAACAACATTGGCTTAGGTGAAGAGGACCAGGAGAAGTGCAGCTATGTTGCTCAGATGGAGCTGGGGACAACCTTCCTTCCCCTCAGTGACTCAAGTTTATTCTTTTAACCCCCCTTCCTCTTTTTTTTTCAAATGGAAAATAAAAATCTAACCACACAGTTATTAACCAAAAGGAATGTGATGAATATTACAGCATTTATATGCTGGCTCTGGTTTCCTGCTGCTTTGTTTGGGTGTCACAGGCTGTGACTATGACAACCACAAGCAGTTATTGGACTGATGTAATTTGTGACATCATGCTTAATGGAAAAGAAAAGGAAGAGACACTATCAAAGAAGAATGGAAAAAAAAACCCTGCTTTTGCCCCTTCAAACATCATCAGCTCCTGCCTACAGAGTAAAGTCCTGAAGGATCATCATGCTGGGGCTGCTGGAGAGCCAGGCAGCAACAACCCCATCTAACCAAAGCCCAGGCAGTGCTAAGACCTTAGGAAAACCTGCTCTCTTCCCTCCCCTCGGATGGGGGAATGAACTGAGAGTCTGCAGTCACACAGAACAAGCCTTCTCATCACTTCCCAGATGGGAACCATTGGCACAATCCAAAGCGTAAGCCTGGCTTGCAAGTCTGAGACTAAAGAATCAATGGAGGCTTTTGGTTAAGCCTCAACTCTCCTAAATAAGTTTCTCTTTCTCTCCAACTAACCAACTTCTCCCTATCTCCATTCTACAGTTAAAGAACTTTTTAAATATAAAATGCAGTCTGTCCAACAGTACAAACACTTGCCTGACAGAACACAGAGGAAATGTCCACTGATTCTGAGAGAAGTGCACTGTTTAGGAAGGCGGGGTTTTGGTGACAAGTGACTGCTTCAGCATGTGAGGGCTACCCCAGCTGGAGCCCAATCTCTTGCGCAGTGTAAGAGCAAGGAGGCAACTTATAGGGGACACTGCTGTCAGAGTCTATCTTTGCTTTTATGGGAAATGTTTGCAAATTCACTGCTAAAGCTCCAAGTAACTGGAAAAACCAATTGCTGAAGCCCCCAAACCCATCTAAATCTTATCTGGTAGAGGACAGTCCACTGCAACAAGCATCATCTTTACAGCTACATATCCAGAAGCCTTGACATAAATCAGTTAATTTTTCCAAGCTTACTTTCCCCCAAGGTTTTCCAGTGCATGAAAAACTCCTTCTCTGCCCTCCATGCCCTCCTGATGGACCTGCTGTGCTTCTGCAGCCCAATGGTGAAGCCTGCCCCAGGCACCCCAAGGCCTCACCTATCTGCAGTCAACCCACCAACCTGATCTTACATACAGCATCCTTGAGTGGGAGAACAGTCAATGTGGTACAGCTGAAATGCTTCTCCCACCACATACAACCTGAAAGAAACCCTCCCCCTGCATCCTCGTCCATGAAGAGAAGGCTCTGCCTTGCATTGCACAGAGAATTAAAAAAAAAAGGTGTATGGGTGTTCAGTTGCAGAAGGGAGATGCTGTCTTACAAAGACAGGGATGCCCAATAGGTGAAACAAGCACTGCTTGTAGCAACCAGCCCTGCCTTTTGTCCCCAGGCCCATTGGAATTGACAGGAGCTCCCCAAACCAACACCATCTCTGACTGCACATAATGCAGCACAACAGCACAGGCCACTCTGCATGGGCATCACCTGGAGCCACCCCAAACCACTGCTGCACCCTACACTGCCACCTCTCATTCTGACAGTGCTCTAAGAGCAGCCACAGACAAGTTTACCCCACAGCACCCAGACGGTGAAACAGGAAAGGGAAATGGAAAAGAAGTCTGACTTCCCCTCTCTCCACCAAACCTTATCATGCTGAATGCCTGGGCCTGAAACATTTTGAAAAGCAATTCTGCAAAGGGGGCAGACAGAGCAGACGTACTGAAATTCACCTCTTCCAGATCTGTTTTCTCAGCAGGAGGTAGTTTCTTGATTGGCATTGCCCCGCTGTGGCCATTTCACACCTCCCAGTTCCTCACACAGGCTTCTGCCACACAGCACTACATGCACCACACCAGCAGGAGGTGGTTAAATGGGAATTTACAGCCTCCTTTCATGACTGAGTAATGACTGCACCCCACTGTAATAATTTCAGAGCCACCCTAGACCATACATGAGTTACCTGGGCAGCTTCCAAGCAGCCTGTTCTTGTTTCACCCTTTTAACTCCTGTGGCATATCACAGGAACCTGTGGACTGCACACTGCTCTTAGCATTGCTGCCTTGCTTTGACTTAACAACACTGACAACATCTACCTGGGCCTAGCAGCCCATCTCTGAAGAGCAGGAGCATATCCCCTTGTTTATTCCTTGCAGCAGCAATCACCACATTGTGCATTAGAACACAGATTCATTAGGACCTCAGAAACACTTCCAGTGCAGAGAACAACTTTCAACACTGCCTACTTACAAAAAAACCCAAGCCTACTTAGTTTTTAGATGAGTAAGCAGCATTTCCAGCCTATGAATTTACTTTTAGACACAAAATATGCACATGTGGCATCTCTCTGGTGAATTTATTTGCATAGACCACCATCTACTCTTCCCATCACTCCAGAGATAATACAGCTGCATCCTATGCAATGCTTCATAAGTGATGGACAGAAATAAAAATCACCAACACCCATCCCAAGCTCGATTAGTAGGTTCATGGCAGGTTCAAGACCAAGGAGCTCAAAGAAAACAATTCTGATTCTAGTAGAGGATATGAACTACAGACCACACTGAGAGAAGATCAGCACAAAACATCGTCGTAATTTCAGGTTCTCTTTCTCCCAGTAACTGCACTCATCACCAGTGTCCTTCACAAAAGACTGAAAGTAGGATTCCCACTACTTTTTTTTTTTTTGCTTAACAGTTTCTGAAGGCTTTTTAGGTATTTATTAAGGAATTTTTACCACATCTTTTCCAAACACAAATAGACTTGGTTGCTCTCCTGTTAACAAAACATAGCCCTTGCTTTTTTCAGGCTGATTTCAATTAGGATTTGGAATAGACATGTGCTGCTGTAACAGAAAAGAGGCTGTAAGCAACTGAAATAAAAATGGAAACAAAACTCTGCTGATTTCCCAGTAACCATAGATTTCTGTCATCACAGAACAGGGTAAAAATGGGACAGAAGTTGGGCTGATTTTAAAACCTAACAGTCTCCCCACCTCTCCTCATTATTCAGCCCCTCTGTCAAAAAAATGTACTTACAGAGAAGAAGTGAAGCCCAGAGCAATGGCATCCAAACCCCTAGGCAAAACTGTAGCCCTGTTATCTAGCCTTGCATCAGTCTGGAGGAGCTGCCCCAGAAGCCCACACTGCACAAAGCACATAGCCAGGGACTCTAGCGAGAGCTTGTAGAGGCTGGTCTTGTGCAACCTAGGCTCCTCCACCTGGAGGGCTGCAAACCAGCCACAGCTGCTGGGAAGCCACAGCCCAGGTCCACTGGCAATGCAGGAAATAAGGCCATAGTGCAACCTCTCCTTAAATTTAAATATCTCCTGGCTGGGCTGCTTTTGAGTAGGGAGGGAATCAAGCATGCATATGTTTCCTGTGGTGTATAAGTTATTTTATCAGATCAGGGAACAGCTATACATTGGACATTTTTTTTCTGTTTTGGT
The DNA here is from genome assembly GCA_013389865.1 of Piaya cayana. NCBI lineage: Eukaryota > Metazoa > Chordata > Aves > Cuculiformes > Coccyzidae > Piaya > Piaya cayana. Next base: position 119,372 of record WAAB01008329.1, read on the forward strand.
GACAGAGTTGAGGTGCTGTACATACAAAAAAACCCTAAACTTAGGGCAAATCTGTGTTCTTCTTCCCTTTCAAAATACCAAAGATTTCTTCATGAGGAATGCCTTGCCTCAACTCTCCATCAAGACTTTGTCTTTCAGTGGCTGGTAAAGCTTGGACACAAAGAAGCTTCAGATGGTGCTAATGGTCCATTCTGTTGACCATACTCTCTGTTAAATGCATTCATGTGGTTCATATCTGCAGAAACATAATTATTCAGCCTATGTGGTAACACAATACTCACTTTATTTTGTGGGTTGCAAAGAGGTGCCAAAGGCACACAACTGGTTCCAAAAGACTGGATTTGCTTGCTGTAAACACTTCCTGAAGTGTCTTTATAGAAGAATGAAAAAAAGTCTGCCTTCTGTTTGAGCAAGCTCAGGTTTCTCATTTAAAGGAAAACAGAAAAAAAAAGCTACTCATGGCACTACATTTCTGACATCCTGGGAACATCAGTACTTATACCTCTCTGAAGGTGAGCAGAACTATTGACGCCTACAAAAGAGGGAAAAGCTATATAAGTTGGGAGGGGGGGGAAGTGAAAATAGCAGCCATCCCTTCCACTCTTTGACTGGCACTTTAGGGTTTTGCTAGCACCTGAGAATGCTAACAAGAATTGCAGAAACTCTTCCCTTTTTCACTGACCAACACTGACAGAAGCAGAATTTGAAAGATTTGGTGCTCCAACCCTGTTATAGTAACACGACAGACCTTGGGGTCTCTTGGGGAAAAAAAAAAATCCACATTTCTTAGGCCAGCCAGACAGTGGAGAGCACTCATGTGCTGATGCCCAAAGATACCACTACAGCAGTTCACACTGGAAACACTCACTAAACAATCTGCTACAGCAGACACATACCTGAACAAGCTCTGGCTACTGGGAACTTCAACAAAATGATATAAAAATTGCCTTTCCCATCCTTAAAGGGACTCACCTGCTGTGTCCCGAAGCTAAAGTTGGCTTTCCTCACTTTTGTCTTTTTTTTAACCCACTGAGAAGGGACAGGAAGGTTTAATTTCAGCAGCTGCAAGAGCAGAACTGATACAAAAAAAGTCTCCCTTTCCAGGGCTGTATACACACCTGAGAAACACAGTGCCTGTGTGTCTGCAAAAAATAGGCAAACTAAAAAAATAAACAAACTAAAAAAATAAACTGCCATAGGACTGCTCTAAGTAAAAGAAATATAAGCAGCTACTGCTGCTACTCCCTCAAGAAAAGAGGCACAGGCTTATTGATTGCTTCAGCAGCACCAAGAGCACAACCTGCATTTTCAGCTCAAGTTGAAGAATTCTGAGTTTGAAACTTCATGCACTTGTTATCTGGCCAGAGGAAGGTTATCTGGCAAAGCCGAAATAAATCATTCATAGTCTTTTGCTCCTACCCAGAAGCTTAGAAGGAATTTTTTTGGCTCTTTTCAAAAGAAGATATGACATTATTTCCTGAAAAAGCATCAGGGCTACTAGAGAGCTTGGGAGACCAGGAGCTGTTCCACAAGCAAAATCATTCTTTAAAAGCTTAGAACAGAAGAAACTGCATGTTTATTCATAGATAAAAGGGAAGCTACTTCCTGCTTTGCTCTGTCTTGGAGTAAGGCAAAAAACCAAACCAAAACAAACCCAAAACTGCTAGTTTCACCGAATTTTAAGAGAGAAGTAAGCACACAGGATAGCTGCGGATTTTGTGCTATTTACACCTCCACTACTTTTTTGGACTCAGTAGGCTGCCTTCTGCTGCCCTTCCTCCCTCTTTTGGGTCAAATCCCCTCCTCTCCCATCACAGGCTGCAGGCCTGGAGCCCAGTAGTTTCTTTATTTAATGGCCACAGGCCTGTTATTTTAAAACAAATCCACAACCTGAAATCTTGTTTCTTCAGTACTGTGTCTAACACACTAAAGTGACCCTACATCTTGTCAACAAGGGCCAAAACACCTTTAAAGAACAACAAAATTGCCTATAGTGCAACCCAGCCCGCTCTTTCCTCTGATCTCTAACCTCTGCTTAGAAAGTTTATTAAAATAAATACATATGTATGGTGCTGTAGCTTAGTGTGTAATGAGCCACAAAATTTTTGTTGCTTTTCCTAAAGACATGGCTGATGAAATTTCTTTGAGGAGCCCCACTTTAAGAAACATAAAGCAGGAAGGGATCTCCAGGGTTATTAAATCCAGTCCCTTGCTGTTGTACTTGTGCTCCACAATCCTCTTCAGAAGGTATGCAAAAATTTTCTACCCCTTGGCTATGAGAATATGATTTGGGCTTCACCAAACAGTTCAGAAACAAGTTGGCAATATATATACACACACATACATATATACATATTTCAGATCTTTCAAACAATTTCATGCTTCTGAGAGATCTGCTACTGCTTTTGAAATCCTGGAGTTAGGCAACAGTGAAATGAGCAAGGCACAACCACATTCCCTACAGAAACTTGGTTTTTTTTTGCAACAATTAGGTAATTACTAATGAGAAGAAAACTCTTGCCCAAATTTGTTCATCCTGAGCATCCTTGCGTGGGCAGCTCTTGAGTAGCCTCCCATGGGGGCACGCTTACTCCAAGGCATGGGAAGCAACTCTCTGGCATGAAACTATCACTTCTCTGAAATGCATCACAACTCTGAGAACAAGCAAATTCAGACCAGACCCCTCCACCCCAGGAGAGCATTCATGCAGGTGTCACATCCTCACCTACATGAACCACATAAACACCCATACAATCAAGGACAAGAGCTGGGGAGATCCATATCGACTGGCTCCCTGTAGTGTCCTGGTGAGTACATATACAAAACAGACAATGGTGGTTTATGAGTTACCACACACAGCCTGATTCACAGTACTTGCCTCTGTGTGTCTATGCACTTAAGACTGTAGCATGCAGAGAATAACTCTAGCTACCCCAGCCATTCTTCATTCTCTGCACACTGAGCTGAAGACTCAGCCACTAGCTGCTTCATTATTCTAGATGCTTTCCAACAAAAGTCACATCCTATGGCAAACCAAAACAAAATAAACAAAAAAATATTAAAATCCTTTTTAAAGATATGTAACCTGATAAACACTAGCACTCTTCACTGTGTCTGCAACCCAAAACACTACAACACTAACCACCTGAAAATGGGATTAGTTTGCATTGTTTGCCATGAAATTTCCAACAAAACCCAGATTGCTGAGATATCCTTAGTGAGCTAAAATGTAAATCTCGAGCTGCAGTTCGGGAAGGGAAGAGAAATAATGATACTTTTTAGATGCTTGACAGAAAAGTTCCTTTGAGACTCTCTCAACCTACGGAAATGATCAATTTTGCAAAAGAACATTTTACAGTGAGAAATGGAGTTGGGAGCCCTGGAAGCAGTTGCTTTCCCCAGTTGTGCTCCAGATGAAGAAAACTAAAACTCAAACTCCCCCTGACCTCTTTTCCTGAAAGATGCCCACTCTGGAGGCTTACACCCTGCTGCCAGTCTGCTGAAAGCATCGCTGCGGAGCATCACAGGTTGTGCCTGTAATGGCAATCCTCTGCAGCCCCACGAAGCTCTGGTGCTTCCCATCAGCACTGCCCGTCACCTGCCTGACTGCCCCAATCCCAAAATCTGTCAAAACAGGCAATAAGTTGGGGCTACTTTTCCTTCATCAACCTAATAAGCCCTAGGATGCTGTTTTCCTCTGCTGCTGGCTCAGCGAACTAAGAATACAGTGAGGCTGGGTGCAGGCTTGTTCCCACTTCTCACCCCTCTGACATTTGTATGGTACTAGGCATTTATTAACTTTTCAGTCTAGCTTATACCTAAATTTCCCTGAAAACTACTATGATCAAAATTACCATCTTAGTGATCTGAATTACTGCTAAAACTAGACTAGAAATGCCTTCTATTGAATTAAGTATGCACAGCTGTGTTGGAAATGGAGGGTTTGCAGCCCATAGATTGCAGACTGTTATTACAGCATGATTAGCAGACACAAGCGTTCCTGAAAGTTGTCTGTATCCACATGCTGAAAATCCTAGTTATCCCAGCAGACCCCGAGTGTCCCAACAGCTCCTGGCTATTGGGCCAGTCCTTGTTAAACATTCACCAAACCTGGCAGATTTCAGTGCAAGGGAGTAATGTGCTCATGAGCATCCTTCACTTTGACACCTTTTTATAAAGCTAATAAAATTAACACTTCCATACCCTGCCCCCTAAAACAAACATGAAACACAAATTCAGTTTCTGTTAAATACCTCAAAGTGTGGTGTAAAAGCCAATTAAAAAAAAACCAAAACACACCAAAAAACCCAGAAGTGCTCTGAGGTTTCTGTGTAAGTACACACCCTCGTGCAGACAGTGATGGTTGAAGAGATCCAGGGATATCCTCTGCTCCTTCCTATCCCCAGTGGTCTTACCCCTACCCCACTTGGCACTTAGCCACCTTTCTCCAGCCATCTGAAGAAGCTGAAATGGAGACGAGTATTTCCACCCCATAGCAGCTGCTGATGCAGCCCTGGTGCTCCCTGGGAAAGCCACCAGCACTGACCTGGAAAACACAGGGTAGAAGGCCCCTGCCAAGGGCCATTTTCTTCACCTCAGCAGAGTGACAAACCCTCGCACAAGGTCTTAATCCGCACCAAATCATTTGTGCATACCCACAAGAGGAGGCTGATGCAGGGAGTTATACCAAGGCCATTGCATGCTGCAGCTCTGCAGCTTTCGCTTGTCTCAGAACTATAAACTACAGGAACAGACCAAGCTCCTCTAAGCAATGTGTTCTTAATGTTACCAGCTGCTTTTGGAACTATTTGGAAGCATGAAAATAAGCAAAGAGCAAATAAGAGCAAAATAAAAGTAAATAGCAAATAAGCTGCCTGGAAGAAAAAAGTTTCCTAGGTCTTGGAAGATTTTTCACTGTTTACGTAGAACTGTCATATTCCCCCTCTCTTAGACCTTCAGAAGATTTCAGAAAACATTCTCTCTGTCAGGATGAAACCAGTCGTCTTATAACCCAGCAAGGAGAAACAGCAAAGTGATGCTCTGGTGTGGCAGATATCTGAGGCAGGCACCAAGACTGCCTTCACCCAGCCACGGCTCCCAGGTGACTGCTCTGACCCCTCGGCCACAGGCTGCTTGGGAGGGAAGGGCTGAGATAAGCCCATCCATAGTTTTACTTGATGACAGTACCTTACTGTAAGAAGATGTGGGTTTGGCTGCCAGTTAGTCTCTGCTACCAAAAAAAGGGAGGGGCTGACAAGCATCCTGGCCTGGCTTAGCTTGACAAGCATCCTGGCTCCTGGAATGGTCGGACTCGATGATCTGGTGGGTCTCTTCCAACCTGGTGATTCTATGATTCCATGATTCTCTGGCACTGGATGGACAGATGGACCACAATTCTCTACTGCTTCTCAGTCTCAGTAGTTTCTTAAAAAAATATGCAAACAAACAACATTAGCTCCCACAGCCCCAGTGCAGGGGAACGTACCCACTGCATCTCCACTTAGGTCCTCCAGCCTCTCAGCACCTCACTTTGCATCATCAAGTCTAGTTTGTTGGGAACCAGAGAACTGAATCAAAATGAAAGAGAGTGGGAAAGAATTGCTCGAAGTGGATTGTATTTACTTTTCTATATATCCCCCAGATGTGGATGCCAGCACAGGAGAAAGGCATATTACTTTCTTTCCTATCTCCTTAACTCTTCCTAGTTTCCTTCAACAAATCAATGCATTTTCTTTAGGGGTGAGAAATCTCAGTCTCATACGCTACTTTAAATTGGCAGCAAGGGCTTTAAAGCAAGGAGAAGAGTATTTGATCACGTCAGAAAATTAAACCAGAGAGAGTGCTATGTCCTACTGGCTAACAGAAAGTTCATCATTAATTTATTTGGTTTTTAGTAAACATTTTCTCATTGTTCCTCTTAAACCTTGCATTTCACACATTTCACCCTCTGGCTAGTTACCTATGAGACAAGGCACCAAAGGCTAGCCCACAGTAATAAATGTGTTGGGAAACAATTGTTAGACACTCCTCTGCCAGAACCATGATTGATAACTGTTTTCCAACATAACAGTCACTACAGGAGCACTATTGAAAGATGCTTTTGCTGCCCAATGGATGTACAGCTATAACATTTTATTTTTAAACAACTGAGCTGCAGACTGCTTAACCACTAATTAATTTTCAACACTATGAGATGTCCACTCCCTGTGCTCAGATCCATCTAGGTGTTACAGTACAAGTTCGCTCAAGAGACACGTTGTATGTTCTACACAGGGGACTCAGACAAGAATGATGTGCTCCTTCCTCTCCTACCTGGTACTCAAGCTTTTAACAACAATAGCGCTAAAGAGGGAAAAAACAATGGAGAGAGAACTGAAGTGAACACAACATCGAAGCCCATTAGCCCGCTCCAGTACCTATAGCCTAAGCGTGAGACAATTTGGAAAGGATGGGGGCCACTATTTGAGACTACCTACAAGAGGTATCACACAGGCAGGTATCTGGATCCAGCCCTGTTCAATACCTTTATTAATGACCTGGATGAGGGGATTGAATGCACCCTCAGCAAGTTTGTGGATGACACTAAACTGGGAGGAAGTTCCTATCTGTTGGAGGGTAGAGTCCTGCACTTGGGACACAAAACCCCCATGCAGTGCTACAGGCTTGGGGAAGAGCAGCTGAAAAGCTGCCTGGCAGAGAAGGACCTGGGGTGCTGGTTGACAACTGATTGAACATGACCCAGCAGTGTGCCCAGGTGGCCAAGAAGGCCAATAGCATCTTGGCTTGTATCAAAACCAATCTGCCCAGCAGGACCAGGGCAGTGATTCTTCCCCTGTACTCAGCACTAGTGAGGCTGCACCTCAAATATTGTATTCAGTTTTGGGCCTCTCACTATAAGAAAGACATTGAGGTTCTGGAGTCCTCACAGAGAAGAGCAATGAAACTGGTAAAGGGGCTGGAGAAAAGTCTTTTGTGTAGGAGCTGAGGGAACTGGGCGTGTTAAGCCTGGAGTAGAGGAGGCTGATTGCTCTCTACAACTACTTAAAAGGAGGTTGCAGAGAGGTGAGTGTTGGTCTCTCCTCCCAAATGGTAAGTCATAGGACAAGAGGCAATGGCCTCAAGCTGTGTCAGGAGAAGCTCAGATTGGACATTAAGGAAAAATTATTCACAGAAAGGGTTATCAAGCACTGGAACAGGCTGCCCAGGGAGGTGGTTGAGACAGCATCCCTGAAGGTATTTAGAAGGCTGGCACATGAGGTGCTTGGGGACACGATTTAGAAGTAGATAGGTATGATTAGAGTTGATGACCTCTAAGGTCTTTTCCAGACTGATGATTCTATGATTCTATAGCAAAAGATGTGAGCAGCAGCCCATTGGCATCCCTTCATGTGTGCACAATGCTGGGTAACCCAGACTGCACCAGAAACATCACTAGCTATTTTCACCCCTTGGATCTGCTGTCAGAGTGACACAATTTAGACTCCCAGTACTGCTGTAGGTTTGGCCCTGTCTCCCCAGTTTCAGACTGATTTCCTCACCACAGGACACAGCCCAACAGCAGATACTACAACTACATTTTGCTGTTATAAAAACAAATACAAGAGGAAGGGGTTTTCCGGCTGTTCAGTGTTCCTACTTTTGGCTATAAGCACTGTTGTGTTTGCAAATTCCTGCCAAACATAGCAGCCATCACTGCTAAAGTGGTACAAGGGTGTAAATATAAAGCAAGGAATCACTTTTTTCCCATAATGGTGATTGTGCTCCAATGTCTCTCGAAGACCAGCACTGTTAGGTGCTATCAAGTCTTGTATTTCCAGTAAGAGTGCCCATGTATCTGTATCTGAAAAGTTAAGCGAGATGCACCTGGGTCAGCAGCCCCTACATTTGTGCCAGGTGACCTACTTTCAGCTACAAGTAATCAAGAAGCCATGAAGAGACCAAAGAAAAGGCTTCCCGGAGTCACCTGCATGTTGCTATATAGTCCCACTCAGTGCTGAGCTTCATCTGCTCTCCTTACTGCAAACTCCTGGCCCAGCCAGTTTGTGGTAAACATCTTTCGGGGCACATTCCTGCCTCTTGCCCTTGCTCCCTGGCCACGTGGCCTCAGTGCTAGCACTTCGGTCTCCCCCACACTCCAGCAAATGCAGCCAAAAAGGGAATGTCTCCATACATCAAACACTGAAAAACAGTGTCTGACCATGAGGACTGGAAGCTCACGGAAATCCTCATGAAGCAGTTGCTTTTGTGGTCTTCTCTCTCTATCCTGGGGATAGCCAGCATAGCCTGAGCACTGCATCTGCTTATTCTGTTAAGAATCAGTAACTTTGGGCCCATCCTTCCCCTCCAGCTAGACTTTCACTTTTTTTTAAGGCCAAGAATAGAAAGGGATGGAAGGAAACCCTCTACTTACAGCCTGGTAGTCTTGCAGCCCTATAAATCTGTCATATCCATTCACTACTGTCACTGTGGTAATGCCTGCATTGAATGCTGATTTGTTATTGTTGGGTCCACAGCCTCAAACAGCCTGGGATTGTTTTGGAAGCCAAAACAATACAGGTTCAGACACCGAATATCTGTTCCCCACAGATCTGTGTTGTATTTGAATCAAATTAAGATTTGGATTGTACTTACACTGGAATACATCTGTAGCAGCAGATGTTTTTTACAGCTTTCTACCTGAATCAGGATCCAGGGCATAATTACATTTCTGAGAGCAAATCCTGTTACTGCTGGGATACACCTTTGCCACTCACTCCTGTAGGAGAAGGTTTGAACCAAGGAAGATAAAGTGCAATTCACATCCTACTGTGAAGAGCTGTTCAGGAGAAATGCACTTTGACCCTTTAAAAATTTGACAAAAACAGAATTCATACAAAATTTATCCTATCCTTCCACAGAACCAGCAACAAATTAATTTCTTCCATCTCATGATACATTTAATGAGGGAGAAAAATAAAGGTACATGTGCACATCCCTTTGTCCAGTGCTCCTTGTTACTCTTCCAGAACAATTCTTCAAAGCTGCCGAGATCACTGTATGTTACCTCCTTTTTGAAGGATCAGATATATTGCATCAAAAAGCATGCAGGAAAAGTTCTAGGGCATGAAACCAATTTTTGCACACTTTTATCTGGGTCAGCTTTTCTATCGATTCTGCAAATAACGTATCATTTTTTTAAGGTAAGGTTTTTTTTTAGTTTAAAAAGAGGAAAAGGGAACATCAGACCTTAAGTCAAACATCCATCTGACCCAAGGATTAGTTTCATTGAGTGACTCCACATCAAAAAGGTACATCTTTTTTATAATAAAGTCTAACTAACAGTGAAAATGCATCTGGATTGATTTCTAAATTCAGTAAATGCTCTCTTCCCATACTGCTTCTGTTTTTATTCAACTTGTTTGCTGTTAGGCACACAAAGCTTAGACAGCTGACAACATCTACGAAAACTAACATGAGACAAACACATTAAAAACACTCACACACACAGATTTTACCATTAATGCATCCCTCCCCTTTTCTGCCTCTCTGCCAAGTATTCCTCCATGGTTATGAACTATTTGGCACAGCCTCTGCCTTTGCTTTATGTCGTTTCATCAATCTGATGTGTGTCTTGAGGCACTCTGAAATAGAAATAATAAATAAGAACTGGCCTCTGGTGACAAAATGCTGGATCCTATTTTAGGGGGAGGTGACTTGCTACAGACATCTTGAAGGGTCTCATCAAATTCATCTGTCCAAATGGGTGGGAAATGGAGAAAGAACACTTCCAGGAGGATGCCCATCAACAGGTGACAGTCTGTAGTTGTAGCAACTCAGAAAATTCGCTTGAAACTCCGGGTGACAGCAGAAAAAATAAATAAAGTAGTTGAAAAGTCTAATTAACTCTTGCTGAAAATGAAGAGCTAATGAACTGGCTCTCAAGTGGTTTTCCGGGATGGAATCTTTTTACTTCTGAGAGATACTTTTGCATATTTTGTTGGTGGTGTGATGCTGGGAATAACAACACATTCCCCAAGAGCCTGAGTAACAAGTGTGCTCCTGCTCGTGCAGGAGCCCACTTTGTCAAGACCTTGCCTGGCAGAGACCCGGGCACATGGCAAGCTGGGCCATTTACACACACACATCCAAGTCTGAGCTCAAGAGGGGTCTGACTAAGCCGAGTGTTTCTTTCCTGGCTTAGGGATGCCCATCTGGCACATGCAAAATCCAGATCATCAGGACAGATCCCTCAGCCTTTTCCTATTACATTTTCCCAGTCTGGAGAGCTGGGATGGAGAGCTGAGTAATCGTTTCCACCACACTAGTTGTGTAATGCAAACAAAACTCCCAGCCTAAAAGCTTAACAATTTCTGATACTGAAATCATTAAATCCCAACATTTTCTCAGCACGAATTACCCAATTAAGCCTTGTCTTCATTAGGGACACCATGCCAGTACTGCCCTAGGCAGCTGGATGGTGCCTTCCATGTTGCACAACCACAACCAAAGAGTTGTAGACAACCAAGCTGCCCTCTCTGTGGCAGGGCCAGAGGTCTCCTCCCCAGTGGAGTGACCACAGTTCTTAATATACTTGTAATTTCAAGAACTACTGCTATATTAAATCTCGGATTCTCTCTTTCACCATGCATTAATTGACTGCTCAGAGCTCTGCAACCTTTTCAAGAAAACACCTTGAAAAATAAGGCTGGGGAAGCTCATGTCAAACAGGGAAATGAAAATGCAGTGCTAGATACCCCTAAAAACTAGGCCAGGCTTCTCTCGACCAAATCTCCAATGGTATCTCTGAGGCAGTAACAGTTGGCATGATTCTTAAAATACACACAGGCTGATTAAAGCCTGGCTTACAGTGCTTGGTACACTTGAAACATTAGCGGTGAATTTTAAAATCAGATAAACAAAATTATTTTTGAAAGGAATCTTCTCGATGTGCAGGGTTGCTTGCTGACTCCATTCTCTTGCTCTTCCACCTGGCTTGCTCTCCCACCTCAAAACACCCTATGAAAGGTGGAGGTACCAAACATGTAGTGTTCATCCAAATCCAAACCAGTGGGTGTTTCAGTGCTGAAGTGGGGTTACCAATCCCAACTTTCTGGGGCTCCTTTCCCCAGGACTGGGCTACAATGCCAGCCTGGCCAGGTCACACAATGAGAATGGCAAAGGGGAAGGCTTGGGTCCGAGCATGGACAACAGGCTGATGGACCTCCCTGCCAGCGAGGCAACTACAGAGCAGATTTTAACACAAAGTTAAAAACCTTCTAAACACACCTCCCACCCTAACAGGACATTTTCCTGAGAGGGGAATGTTTTTTCCTGCGTGTCCCATCCCACAACATCTCCATTATCTGCTCCCCAAAACATGTTAGTGGAGAGGAGCTGACCTCTGCCTCCCTCCTTGCTACAGTCAGTGACCATAAAAACCCGGACTGAGAAACGATTCAGCACCTTTCTCCCCTGTTCCTGCTCCAGAGGGAAATGAGGACTGCTTTCCTTCAGCTGCCTTCCCCATATTTCTATGAATTATCAGAGCACCCTCTCAATGACTGAAATCTTAATTAATTTAATACTGGAAGTGTTTTGATCCTCATTTTATAGATGAAGTAAAGCAAGCCTTTGGATTTGTGTTATTATTCCCCCTCTACTCTGCCCTAGTGAAGTTGCATCTGGAGTGCTGTGTCCAGTTCTGCCCCTCCCTGACTCAAGAAAGACAAGTCCTGAGGGACATCGTTTAGTGTTTGATAGGAATGGTTGGACTTGATGATCCGGTGGGTCTCTTCCAACCTGGTGATTCTATGACTCTAAGTAACTACTGTATAGAGTCCAGCGGGGTCCATGAAGTTGATCAGAGGACTGGAGCATCTCTCTTATGAAGAGATGCTGAGTAAGCTCAGTCCATTTCACCTAGAGAAGACTGAGAGGAGATTTTATCAATGCTTACAAATATCTAAAGGGCACATGTCAAGAGGATGAGGCCAGACTCTTTTCAATGGTGCCCAGTGACAGGACAAGGGGCAGCGGTTACAAACTGAAACACAGGAAGTTCCACCTGAACATGATGAAAAACCACTCTACTGTGCAGATGATGGAGCACTGGAACAGGCTTTCCAGACAGGATGTGGAGTCTCCTCCTCTGGAAGTATTCAAGCCCCGCCTGGAAGTGTTCCTGTGCAGGCTGCTGCAGGTAAACCAGAATAGCAGAGTGGTTGGACTGGATGATCTCCAGAGGTCCCTTCCAAACCTTATCGTTCTGTGATTCTATGATTTCAGTTTAAATTAATGCTGCTGCTTTGCAAAATTGCAAATCTGGCTTTGTTGAGCCCATTACCCAACTGAGATCATCATGCCAAAGAATCATAGAATTGCTTGGTTGGAAAAGGCCTTTGAGATCATTGAGTCCAACCAAACCTGTCCACTACTAAATCATATCACTAAGCACTCAATCTGCTTCTCTTTCAAATACCTCCAGGCATGGTGACTCACCTACCTCCCTGGGCAATCTGTACCATGGCCTGACAACCCTTCTGGTGAAGAAATTTCTCCTGGTGTCTAATCTGAACCTCCCCTGGAGCAACTTGAGACCACTTAATTTCCTCTAATCCTATCACCTGTCACTTGGGAGAAGAGACCAATACCCACCTCACTACAACCTCCTTATAGGTAGTTGTAGAAAGCAATAAAGTCTTCTCTCAGTCTTCTTTTCTCTAGGCTAAACAACCCCAGTTCCCTCATCCGCTCCTCACAAGACTTGTTCTCCAGCCCCTTCACTAGCTTTGTTGCCCTTTTCTGGACACACTCCAGCCCCTCAATGTCTTTCTTGCAGCAAGGGGCACAAAACTCAACACAGTGTTTGAGGTGTGGCCTCACCAATGCTGAGTATGGGGGCACAATCACTTCCCTAGTCCTGCTGACCATGCTGTGTCTGATACAAGCCAAGATGCTGTTGGTCTTCTTGGCTACCTGGGGTGCCTCATGTTCAGCTGGTTGTCACCCAACACCCCCAGGTCCTTCTCTGTCAGGCAGTCCCAGGCACTCTTCCCCAAGCCTGCAGTGCTGCACAGGGTTGTTGTGTCCCAAATGCAGGACCCAGCACTTGGCCTTGTTGAACCTCGTCCCAGTGGCCTCAGCTCATCGATCTAGCCTGCCCAGATCCCTTTGTAGAGCCTCCTAACCCTCCAACAGATTGACACTTCCACCCAGCTTAGTGTCATCCATGAACTTGCTAAGGGTACATTCAATCCCTTCATCCAGGTCATTGATAAAGGTATTGAACAGAAGTGGACCCAGCACCGAACCCTGGGCAACACCACCTGTGGTTGGCCTCCAACTGAAGTTACCATGACTCTTTAGGCCTGGCCATCCAGCCAGTTTTTAACCCAGCAGAGGGTGCACCTGTCCAGACCAACGGCAGCCAGTTTCCCAAGCAGAATGCTGTGAAAAATGGTGTCAAAAGCTTTACTAAAGTCCAGGTACACTATATCCACAGCCTTTCCCTCATCCATTAAATGGCTCACCCACGGCAGTTTGTAATACATGGGGCAGCTTACCCTCTTCAACAGATCTATCAGGCAAACAAGGTGATATACAAATATGCTGAACCTGAATGAACCCTGTCCATCTGGATTCAGAAATGACTATAGGCAAACGTAGTCAGAGGTCACCAGAGAACGCACCTGACAATGCTCAGATTTACATAGAATCACAGAATCATAGAACAGTTCAGGTTGGAAGGGACCTTTAAAAGTTACCTAGTCCAATCCTCAATATATATACAGCCTCTCCGTAAGGGAAACAGTGGCTTTTAAGTATCTCATGTAGAGCAAGTTAGGTAATACCTTTAAATGAAGCTCAGCAACCCTCCAAATCCAAACAGAGTACTTATAGCTCTCCTTAGCCTATCCTTCTGTGTCTTCAAAGTGGTCTGTGAAAACAGTTGTAACTTTACCACTTGATGTCTTTCCTTTGTGACACTTCTGAATGACTGGGAAGCAGCACAGCAACATCAACCAGAACATCCTCCACTATCCATAGGCAAACTGCACAGTTTTGATTTAATTTGTATTTATATGCTTGCATTTTACAGATTAAATATGTGGTCTAAGTAAAAATCTCAGCCAGAGTCTCCAATGCCTTCATCCAAAGTCTGCCATAAGCACTTACATGTCCTGCTGAAACAACCAGCATCCTACTCAGGCCCGAAATCCCTTTTATTTAGAGCACTTTGCCCTTTAAAGAGTTCCGTAATGCTCTGCTCAAAGAAGAACACTGCTTAGAAATTTCATTCTGGATGGAAGATATATTTAAAATGTTTTTCTACTCTTCTCATTGGGGTTTTACATTCTGCATGTGTGACAAAGCAGACATTGTCTGCAAGATGCTATAAATCCTGACTGCACAAAACTACCCTAAATCTAGAGCATCCATGGACCAAATCTGACCCCTAAAATCAAAATGCTCAAATCTCCTATGCTGCTAAAATAAAGGCAGAATTTGGTCCTGAAAGCTTAAGGTTGCTCCTCAGTTTGCAGCACAGACTAACTAGATATCTGTCAGGTTTCTTGTCTGCACCTCAAGTAGCCTTGTCAAGTTGCACAATTGGCAAGAAGCAGCCAATGCAGGGTTTTATTGTCAAGGAATGTAAACAAATAGCAGCCAGTGATGCTCATCTATCTCAGGCTGGTGCATATAATTTTAATTAAAGCATTTATGTAAATACAGATGCAAATTAGGTTCAGTATAGCATCTGGCAAATTGCTATCATTGCCCTGAGGCTACTGGCAAATTAGCATGAGCTTTCATGATGTGAGGGTACCAAATCCAGTCTTGGTTCAGACAGTGTATATTTTATTTGGCTGAAATCGGCAGTAAACCACTGTGTTGGTATATATATAAGAAGTTAAATAGTCTTCCATTTGAAAAAGAGCTCTTAGGAAGTAAACCAACATCATTAAATATGTCCTTTGGTCCGCCCATATCTAACAAGAAAAAACCCCATTTCACATTTCTGCAACACCTATAAAATGAACTCAGGGTGCCTCTGAAATGTTAATTAATCCATACTTTCCCTACGGGAGATCTATTTTAAAGACGGTTCTATGGAGTCTGCATTAATCTCACATTTGCCAAAGGCTTACAGGAGGGAAAGCCACAGTGATCAAGTCTGGACCTAGGAGCCTTGATTCCCTGCTCCCTTACGTCCTCATCACAAGACATCCCTCCCCCAAAACACAAGCACCCGCTCACACCAGAGAGGCGTGAACCTCTTTGGCCTAGATATCACTGCGTCAAAGTAGTGTTAACTTCAAAATCTTGTTAAAATTGCAAAGGTAAACCAAGAAAAATAAGGGAAAACAAATCATAATGAGAGAAAAAAACCACAACTTTTTAAAATTGAAGGAATCTTAGGTCACGCTGAAAGGATCTTTTCTTTGGAAAATGAAAAATATGATCAAGATGATGTTCATGGCAATATCAGCATAAATTTCTCTTGATTATTGCCCCCCTCTAGGTGTGATTCTATCTTTAGGCCCTTATAAGTACAGATAAGCTTGCCTCCTTTCAGAACCCTACATTAAGACCAATACTTGGAAATAGGCAACAGCTCCTAAGGCTTAAGAGCACACTTAATGTGATCAACATCAATGATGTTAACATTTTGCCTGCAATACCCTCCCAAATTTCCCAGGGCATGAATTTCCCACCAGTACTGAATGAAGTGAAATCACATTTCCAGTTTATTTAGAATGGATGCAGAAGTTGACAGGAAGCAATTGGTGTTAATGGTGATGAAGAACAGGAGAAGGAAATGCATTAAGGTTTGGAATCACATGGGTACATCCACAGCAAGACAAAATGTGACATATGACATACCATTACTATGACAACATTGTCTGGAAGACATGTAACCAGCAACTTGTAAGCACATGGTCATATACTGGCCCCTTACTGTGCTCAAAATTAAAAACAAAACAGAGGAACAGGAGCTTTTAGCATGAAGCCACAGAGTGGCTTGTTTTCACTTCTTTGCCCTAATATCAGTTATGACAATTGCACATTCATTTAAATGCTTTGCTTATTGACTTGTTTATTTTGTTTGTCTGTAGAATTTTGCTTTAACACCCACCCCCCAATAAACAAGTAAAAATAGCAAGTACTAGTTTTGATGTGAGGATGCCAATATGAATCCCTACAGGCTTCAGGGAAGAGTATGGAAGAGGGAGAATGGGGAAGCAGATGTAACTAAGGACATTACACTGAGGTCCCATCTCCTGTGATCTAAAGTAACAGGCTAAACATGAGAGCTTCATGTCCTGGGAAGCTGGGCATCCCTGCTCTTCACGTCTATGAAGAGAACTGGCATATATATGTAATGGTTGGACATGACGATTTTAGAGGTACTTTCCAACCTTAATAATTCTATGATTCTATATAAGAACATTGCTGAAGAGCAGAAACAGTTCAGGCCTAGGTCCTCCGTAGTGAGTCTTGACTGAACCCTGCTCTAGAAAAATCATTTTCTGGCTTCCCTTTGCAGGAGAAAAAATGCCAAGTTCCACTGGAGGGGGTGGGTAAAGACTGTTACAAAAGATGAGATGCTTCCCATTCTTATTTTTGGAGAAA
Source organism: Piaya cayana (assembly GCA_013389865.1). Taxonomy (NCBI): domain Eukaryota; kingdom Metazoa; phylum Chordata; class Aves; order Cuculiformes; family Coccyzidae; genus Piaya; species Piaya cayana. The sequence goes on from WAAB01008329.1 coordinate 135,986, forward strand.
ATCAAGCCAAAATCAGAGCCTTGCCATGTATTTATTTCAAGTTTGAACTTGCATTCCTCAGGAAGGCCAAGCTAGGGATCTTGATGCTTTGCTGCTGAACATCACATCTCAACAGACTTTCATCTGAGACTTAACTGGGTGATTCCAGTGGACCAAATGATGGTACTAGTTTTGTCAAAGGCAAGAAGTAACTTTACACATATAAGCAAACAGATAAATAAGAGACTTGCAGGTTTTACATGGCCTTTGCCACCTGTAGCACTCAGTTGGCACTTCCTTAGCAAATTGTTTGGAAACTGGTGCATTCTAACCAAGCTATTCAGGTAGTGGCTCATAACCCAGGGACATGGGGGCACCAATGGAGGAGAGGTAAGAGGGTACGCTCTTAGCCAGGCTATAGGAGACGAGGTTTTAATCCTCTGCCTGAATTTGTATAAGTAACCTTTATTCCTCCATGCTTCTACACAAAACAGATACTTGGTGCTCGTATTTTAAGAGAGACGGGATTAAATAACCACTGATAAACTGTTCTCCTCTCTGCTTCTCCAGCAAGGTTGGGGATGACTTTGACGTGTTTTTCTCAAGTAAAGAGATGTGTTACTCTAAAAGGCTGGGAAGGAAGATGGGGCAGTATTTGGCCAAAGGAGCTGTAGTATCAGTGTAATAACACAAGCTTTTGAAAGCAGGCAAGGATTAAGACAAAGTAATTCCACAATTTTGTGGAAGACAAAGTAGGTAGTAAAAACCCACCATCTTTCAATACAAGGCAGGGGTAAAGCTATGCTAGAAAGAGGGAGGGGGGATTTCTCTGCCCAAAAGCTAAAGCTGTGTCTTGTTTCCTCTGCTGCATACTATTCCACTTCTTATTTTTGGATCTTGCAACATTAGCCAGCATTAGATGGCCCATAGCTGAAATAACAGCAGCTGTACCCGAGACTGGAGCATGGCGGGGAGCACCAGAACCACCCCACGAAGGACAATGAGAGAGAATCTGCAACATTATAATGTGACTTTTACTTCTGTTTTACCAAGGAGGATATGAAAACACTCCTTCTAAAGTTTACAGGAACTAAGACCCCAGAATCACTCCAGCGGCAAATATCAACCTAACCTTGTCAAAATTCTACATGTCAGAGGAGGCTACTGCAGCAAAGCCCTGGTCTATAAGACCCCAGCACGAGTCCCTCACAGGCCAGAGAAAGGGCAGCTTCTCCAGTGTTTGCACGCTGTGCCTTGGGGCTCTGCCAGCGTAGCCATGTCACTGGAGAATCACACCTCTACATGCTTTTTGATCACTACAGCTTTGCTGGCAGAAGGCATGGCTTACTCCAAAGTATTTTCAAAAAGCAGTGAGATATGAGCTAACTTCCCAGCATACATCATGCTGTTAATCCAAAATTCAACTTTTGCGCCTTTCCACAAAGAGCTGCTTGGTCCACTGGAGGTGGGGGCCATCAGATGCTAAGAGTCAAGATGCTGATGCTATGAAATAAATGTTTTTGAAAAAAGCCTCACAGGAGTGTTTTCATTGATATGCAAACTCTAGATGAGCAGTGTTTTGGGGACCATTGCATCACATTAGTTCAGAAGGACCCAACTATGCGAGCATGGCAATCACAAGGTAACTTTGCACTCCCTAAACCAAAGCCAGCACAAGGCATAAACAGCATCAGTGGCAAAAATAAGAAACTAACATATCTTGAAGGATGATTAAATTTTTTTGAAAAGACCAGGTTTAGCAGGTCTTGCAGGACGGCTTCACCCCAGATGCCACCAGGACCCATTTCATTTGGCTGGGTGGCCTGTTCCTCCATTTCTACCCATGAACTAGAAGACTCATTTTGCTCTTTCTTCCTCCTAATTTTAGGCTTAGATAACATTTTCCTGAGTTGGAATTTACTATGAACCAAAGCAGCTGTTGGCTGGACTACCTACCAATCTAAAAGCTCATGAAAATTTAAACTAACTCTTCCAAACCCTGGTACCCACTAGGGACACAAGGCTAATGAACAGCTGCTTTCTATCAAAATGTTGGAGACCCACAGGTCCCAGTGAATCCCACTGATCACTCAGATGGCAAGACATCACTTTAAAGGCTAGACTTTAGAAACCACTATTCATAAATGCAAGCAATCACTTTTATCTTGACAAGACATGAGTACGCTGGCAGAAAACAAAAATCAGTGATGAGTTGCATCCTTCAAAGGACAGTCCAGTCCTCAGTCTGTAAGTGTTGAAACCAGGAATCTGCTCAAGGCTGTGAACAGACATGCTTTATCCTTGGAGATGTAATCTGCAGCTGAGAGGCATGCATAAGGCACATCTGGAATTTCTCTGGCTACCAGCAGCAGTTTTAGTTCACATGATGACACCAAGGACCAAAAGCTGATGTACCTACAGAAAACCCTCCCTCTTCCAGTTATTTTATAGGAGACAGTAAGTTTCTACTTACTGAAAATGTTAATCATTGCTGTATTTTCTTACATCATTGATATCTGATCATTGATGCCTTTGCCAAGGACAGGATATGGCCCCCAGTGTTTTCAGTTACATTGGTCTTCCCTCTGCTGAAGAACAGAGATTCTGCAACATCCCTCACCTGTGATTAAACCTCAAACTCAAAGAGGAGGAACAGGGTCTGTTTCTGGGAGACTCCTTCTAACTAGCAAGGAAGCAGCAAGAAAAGGGTTCGGGCAGTTTCATGCCCTTGATGGAATGAGAGGATAGATCTACAAGGAAGAAAATAGTTCTGCAGATGGAGAGGTAATGGCAGTGTTGCAAACTCAAAAAATGACAATTATCTGCTCTGCAGCCTCCACTGCAGCTGCCTCTGGAAAAGCTGCGCCAGCCATGAGACAGCAACTTCATTCCTTCATCTACCTTTGGAGAAAATGCTTCAATAAAGAGAGACAAGAGTTACTCAAGATCCAGGTGCTACCCTTGTAGCAGTAGAGTCCCAGAAGTCTTCCCTAGAGACATTGATGGGAGTTTTGGGTGCAAAACCAAACAGCATTCAGTATGCTGTTGGGATATTCCTAGAGATCAATGTGACAATGGAGTCTCACCAGGGCCTGCTACAGTTGTATGGGACCCGCTATGACCATGTTCTACCACTAAGCTGTGGCTACTACCAGGCTACCTGAGCAGATTCCTCACCTTGTCCTAGCAGTATGAAATTAAGCTGTTAAGATAAACCCTTAAATACTGCTTCGGTGAAGGACAGGTTTTCGAAATTCTACCCTGAATCTACTGTAACTTTGTTCCATCAACTAAAACGAATGGCTTAATGAAACCAAGCATTCCTTGTAATTTGATATACTGTGGGATAAAATATTCACACTCTGTAAGAAATAATAAGGACAAAATTGTACCAGACAATGCTCCTGATACATATATATTTTGCTGCCTGACTCCACTTGGGCGCTATCTGCAAGTCTAGAAGTTTGAACAGCATTAGAGGCTGGTCATTCCTGACATACCCTGCACCTTCCAAACACACAGAAGCCTTTTCACTCTAAAGGCCAGCCACATACAGAAAAGATATTAACTTTGTACAGACTGGTCCTCACTTCTGAAGTCATACCTGTTCTCTTTAAACTGCATCTCCCTATTTTACCAAAAAAGCCTCCCACATGTATTTACACTAGCATTTGCTCTGCAGATGGCTGTGGGAAAGAAACATAGATTTTAATCTGCCTGGCATACCACCAGCCAAGCTGCAGTTGGGATTTAGAGGACAGACTCTTTCTTGCTGCTAGATGTAAGATGTAAGCAACAAGGAGAACACAATTTTATCTCCAAAATCTGGATGGGGCAGGGAATAGCTTTCCTGTTGCTTCTTGGTACCAGTGGGAGCTAAAAAAGCTGGCACCTTTTCAGGGTGAGAGAACCTACTCTCTTTGTAATCACATAGGAGCTGTTTGGGATGGGACAGGAACAACTTGTAGCAATGGCTTTATATAAGGCTTGGTGAGCATTCCCCTCTTTCCCACTAACCAGTCTTTAACCAAAAGTAGTGTTACAGTTTTGGGCAAAACCATTTCCATCCTCTGCTGGCTTCCCATTGCTCAACTCCATTGTTCAACTTTTGTGGCTCTGTTTCCTCATCTGTTAAACAGGAGTAGTAAAACCTCCACTGGAGGTATTATTTACACTTGGGTGCTTGTAGAGCACAGTGCAAAAGAAATCATTATCAAAACTACAGATCATCAGTACAGCAACCAAGACTCTGCTAAGCAGGCAGAAGACTGGACACTAGGTTAGTCTGGTTATGAATCTGCAATGGCTCACAAAGGGACCAACTGAGCCAGCTCATCAATCCCTACAGCCAGATGTGCAGTGCAAGCTCAGAAAGACAAAAAACCCCAAAACCAAACAGAGACAAGTTGCCAGCTCCTTCATATTCATGAGCTCTTTAATAATGCTCAACAAAACTTGAAGGCATGTTCTCTGCTGTTGCTCTTGCCTTTGCACAGCAAGCAAGTCATAAATATTTCAGGGATAGAGTCCAGAAAATTTGCAAGATTGGTCCTAGCCTTTTACAGCATTAATGAGCAGGCCATTAATAGTTAATGAAGCAGCTGCTGGTGATCTCAGAGGTAAAGGCAAGACTACAACAGCAGTGCTTGCCCATTCACTACAATGTGATAATGTAAAAGACCAATTTGATCCTTTCATCAAATCCTACCCTCACAATAAGACCCAGTGGCTGATCACAAGACCTTCAGTGGAACTGCATCCAACCCACCTGCTCTGCTCCTGTCATCCAGCAGGGATAGAGACAGCTGCAAAGGGTCTGAACTGGCTGGCCTAATGCTCTGGGTACATTCTTGGGAGTGAAGAAGCCTCAGTCATACTTAAATACAGGTGCAATGTCCCAAACACTTATCCAGGTAGCACCATGCAATGCATGTGTGCAGGCACATGTGTATATACGTAAAAATGCTAATACAAAGAATGGGGGGGGGAGGTTTTTAAAGGTCTTGGCTGCTTGTTCAAAGCCAAATTCGTGATAATACAATTAAGCAGCTGACTTCAAAGAACTACTGCCACGATTTCAGCTTTGCAAACAGTGAGGACTCTGGTGAAAAGGTATTTTTGCTGTATTTACGCTTTCACACCTCTAACATTGCCTTGTCTGTACATTTGCACAAAGCGTACCTCAACCACCACTGTTCGGTAACTCCGCTTCCTGAGATCTTTACCGAGGAAGGGCATCACGTGGCTGCTGCTGGCCAGCCAGGCTACCAGGAGCAACTCCAGACCTACAGCCTGGGCAGGGAGAAAAGCAGGAAAATCAGGTAAAAGTTTGGATTTTGCCAAAATCTGTTTCCTTCTTTTTGACCCCCACAGTATCACTGACTTAACAGATTTGTGAGGCTGGTTTCTGGCTGTTTCCACTTTCATGTATATGCAGGTTTATGAACTCAAATACTAAATTTAAAAAAACCCCAAACTTACTGGCTAATGTCTGTCACACTTGACAGAGGTGAAGATCTTGAAGACAGTAACTTCCTAATTCATTAAATCAGACCAGATGTGGAGGACAGATCCCCATCCCTGGTACCATGAGGGAGAGGATGCAGGGCCAGTCTGACTCCTCTCCCTGTACACGCACGAATTCAATCTCACCAGTCAGATGCACTGGCAAGCGGTTGGTGTCAGTCCTGCTTCTCCCAGGAATATCAGTCTCCTGGATTTCAGTTCACATCACATCTGGCTTGTCACAGCTGAAGCTCTTTCTGCTCAAGAACGCATAGGGATCCATCCACAAAAAGCAAGGACTTGTAGCAGAGAGACTCAGTGAAGACCCTGAGATGGATAGGGACAGCACAGACCCATCTTCTTCAACAGTAAGTCCATGAACTGAGTGGTGTTTTGTCTGAATACCTCCCTTTTATGTAACTGTCCTTAGAACAGAGTGCAAAAGTTTGCACTTCATTTGTTCAGGCTGTAATGTTCAGAGCTTGTACTCAACAGCCTTGAGTTCTTTGAGAAGAAGAAAAGGAAAAGAAAGCTTCATTTCAAAGTTGTAGCCTTAATTCAACCCTCCAAACCAGAGTTGTTAAGTAGTGCAAGAGTCAAAGGCAACTGCAGCATTAGGTCCTTTGTTAAATAAACTACAATTTGCTAATCTATCTATAGGTACTCATTGAAGAGACAAAAAACTACTCTATCTAGACAATACCCTCACCTAAACCATGGGCTTCCATCCAAGCACCTCCTGGTGTGATCCAGATAAGCACCTCCTGAGATGATCCAGACAAGCACCTCCTGGGATGATGTCTTCTACTTAAAAAAAAAAAAAAAGGTCTTTGGCTTTGCTTGCCTTGGAACAAGACAGTGCCTGCCTACTTTCAATGCAGATCAAAGGCAATCTTAACAGATCCTTGCTGTATTAAAACCTATCAAATAAGTTCACTATGTAAAACTTCAGGTAATTATTTTATTCTGTAATTTGATTAAAAACTATCATTTGCCAAACATGGCCTGGAAAAAAAAATTACTACTTTGATTTAATAACAAAGTACAAAATTAGCAGTGAATGTATATTCCTTTTAAAACTTGTAGCACATAAAATTTCTTCATGCTTTAAGTGGGAAGCATCTTAAAATTGTTATAAACCTTAATTTAAAAACTTAATACCTTGAACTACTTAAATCACATTAAGGATGAGACTTCAAGTATGAAGAACCCTGCCAAACCCAGATGCACACTGGGCTGTTGCTCACCCTCATACCATTTATTTTACATAATTTAAGAATGGATATTTTAAAACTGCAGACAAGTAAAAGAAACCGAGAAATGTTGCAACTGTTGGAATGGGTCCAGAGGAGGCTACGAGGATGATCAGAGGAATGGAGCACCTTCCATATGAGGACAGGCTGAGAGAGTCGGGCTTGTTCAGCCTGGAGAAGAGAAGGCTCCAAGGAGATCTTACAGTAACCTTCCAGTACCTGAAAGGGGCTACAAGAAAGCTGGAGAGGGACTGTTCATAAGGGCTTGTGGTGATGGATATAAACTGGAGAGGCGCAGATTTAGGCTAGATATAAGGAAGAATTTCTTCACCGTGAGAGTGATGAGGCACTGGAACAGGTTGCCCAAGGAAGCTGTGGCTGCCCCATCCCTGGAGGTGCTCAAGTCTGGGTTGTATGGGGCCTTGGGTAACCTGATCTAGTGGGATGTCCCTGCCCATGGCAGGGGGGTTGGAACTAGATGATCTTTAAGGTCCCTTCCAACCCAAACTCTTCTATGATTCTACGATGCTATAAACGTTCAATAACTAAAAAAAGACCCACCCTCAAATGTTCCTTAATCAGCTTCCTATTAGTGGTCTGTTTCATTTAAAAGAAAAGGCAAAAGAGAGCAATAAGATTCTGGGTATGCTTTCTGCTCCTCTAGATACATTGTAAAAGTGTCAGTACTAAGTGTGTGTTAAACTTATTAACTTGTGTAATAAGTACTCCAAGTACTTATTTTTTGCTGATTTTAAAACACAGCAAAGAGACAAGGGCCATTCAAGTGCTAGCCAAAAAATTAATCAAGCTGCAATCCCATTCAAACCAAGTAGCCACAGCAGAAGGTCAAGAGTGTTTCAAGATGACTTTTGTAAGTTGTAATAAACCAATAGTAAAAGATGGCAAATCACAGTCTTTCTCTGCTGCTGTGCAGACCAGCAGTCATGAATTTGTGCAGAAGGGTCTCCCACCCAAGCTGTACCAGAAGCTTGGCATGGGAGCTCTTCTAGAGAGTGCTACGACAGTGCTTTGATGCACAAACCAAACTTAACTTAACAGTGACCTTGTGACACATGATGTAAAAGGTTGAGTGGAACCTCCCTGGACGAACACCCAAACCCCACAGTAGAGCAGTTTTTTCCTCCTCCCCCCACCCCCTGTACAAACCCAAGGGAGAAAGGGAGAAGAAAAGGAACTGAAATGCTGAGAATGAGCAGACCAAAGCTAAGTGATTATATATACATGTATTAACACTTATATGCAACTAAAATACCATATATACAGAATCAGAGACCCCCAAAAGAAAGACCTCCCCCTGCCCCGAAGGGGAATTAAAAATACAAAAAAACCACAAAACCCCACAGCAAGAAAGCTAACAAGAGAAAATCACCACTCTCCTTCTAGATAGCAGAACCTTATTAATCAACGCCCGGCACTCTGTGCCGCCCTGAGCCCAGCAGGCCCCCGGAAGAAGAGACGAGAGGGAGGAGTGTCTGACTCCCTGATTTAATACCCCCAGATTTACGTAGAAAATCACATGGAATACTGGGAAATGTAGTTCTTCCTCAGCCACAACCTGGCTATTCAGGAGAGGCCAAAAATCAAACCCATCACACATGACAACAGTCTCCACGCTGAGATCCAGCAAAAAACATCAGGACAAGAGTGAAAAAGAACAAGAAAAACCCATATCCACACAGGTATGAACAAAATACAGGCAGATTTAAAAAAAAAAATTAATAACAGAAACACATTGGATGAAAATGCAAGCCAGTCTGAGAGGTCCTACAAGAGCTGCGCCCAAAACAAGGTACTGCTTGTGCCAGGCGGAGGCAAATAAGAAAGGACGCATTAAGTCTGAAGCAGCTAGCAGAAAAATAAGATCAAATTCCAACCTTGGCTGCAGAAACTGATAGAGAGAGGTGGCAGAAGTACAAATTCAGTAGTCTGCTACCCACTGATTTCCTGTGCAAATACAGTATTTCCAAAACACAGCAAACTACATCTCACATTGCTGCACATAAAACATCCCCCCCCCAAGTTAAAATCATCTCAGAGATTGTGTGGCAATCCCCATCTCCACGTGCTGCATGCTGCCTTCTCTAAGTTAAGGCAGCTAGCAAACAGACACAGATCCTTTGCCCTACAGTACCACATACTGCCTACCACATCACCACCCATTTTGGGATGCAGCTGTTCTTATTTTAAATATCCAATATCTTCCTTGTACACTTTTCAGGGGGTGCTTCACATTTAAGAACACATTAACACATTTCAAACTACTCCATCAAGCACCACAAAAGCTCTTCTTCTGCGGATGGAAAGGAGCCTTCCCTACCCTAGGAGGCTCCCAGGAAGGCTCCCTGCTGGGACACAAATGAAGCTCTCTGAGATGGCAGAGTGGGAATAGGCAGACAGAGGAAGAGAGGAAGGAAGAGGGTACCACAAAGAAATGAAAAATGCAAACCTTCCACTCAACAACATTCCTCCTTTTAAACTGGGGACAGGGTGCAGACAGGGGTTTATGTTGCTTGTTTTGCCTTTTTTTTTTTCCAAAAAACATAGTGAAATCCCCTAATAATTTTGTGGGAGAGGTGTAGAGGGCTCAGCTGGGAATTTGGGCCAGCTGGTGAGGGATGTGCTGGTACATGGTCACCCTTGTGCCCCAGAGCCAGCATGGTCACCCTTGTGCCCCAGAGCCACAGACCCTGAGACTGAAAGCACCTGCTCTCAAGCATTTTGCAGGAAGAATGATGCTTTGCTGCTTGCCCAGAAGCAAGAGCAGAGCATACAACTAGGAGTTCAGATTTCAGGAGATTAACTTTCAATCTGCCAACTCAGCATGCTGGTCTGTTGCTGGAGAAGAGGTGGGGCTGGAGCTTAGATCATCCCTATGTATGAGCTCTTTTCGGAGTAATATTTTGTGATGCTCCTGACTCAGACACACACACAGAGTGTAAATGTAAAAATGAGGTAAACCATGAAAAAAAAGGTAAGAAATAGGACAACAGAACAAGGAATTAGAATTTAAGACACTTCAAGTGTATTTTGGCTTGAAAGCAAAGTACTTTACAGAGTTAACAAATTTTATCCTGTATCTGATTAACTGCAGATCTTCAAACTTGTGTTCGCCTTGAGCAATGTTTCCCAAACCATCTCATCCCTCTGACATAACCACAAGGCACATAGACAAGATGCTGGCAGATATGCCAAGGAGGAGTGTCCTGTAAAAACTGCTTTAGCAACAGCAAAATGTGAGGATGCTCAAACTTTAAAGACAGAGAAGATGCCAAGGCAAGCGCAGTTAAGGAAATAGTTCCCTTTAAACAAATCATTCTTCCTCGTCACTCTAATTGCCTTAAAACACACGTGGAGCCTATTCCTTCCTTATGTATGTCAACAGAGTTCCTAAACTGTAATAAGATATTAAATCCCACTTTTTAAAAGATAGGATGTTTCAAATAAGGTCTTCTATGGAACACTGATGTAATAGAGTTTGCTTTCTAGTTTGTTTCTAAAATGAGGTAAGAGAATCGAGCTTATTCCATTTAATTTAATCATTTAATTTAATCATTAGGCAATGGAATGGTCTGCCCAGGGAGGTGGTTGACTTGCCTTCCCTGGAGGTGTTTAAGGTGTGGGTGGATGAGGTACTGAGGGGCATGGTTTAGAGATTGGTGGAAATGGTTGGACTTGATGATCTGGTGGGTCTCTTCCAACCTGGTGATTCTATTATTCTATGCCAGAGGATCACGAATAGATTTAGGGAAGCAAAGGCTTCCTAAGGCAGTAGTTTTCTCCAAAACTGCCTGTGGCAAACACTTTGCTCATCACATTTGTACCTAGAAACTTCCCACCACCGGCTGTTAGGCAAAATCCTGCAGGTGTTCAGTGGCCACCAACCCCTGCAGCCAGTAGCTGGCTTCTCATAGAAAATGAAACTTAAGTCTCAAAGCAAGGTGGAGCTGGTGCCTTCCTAGCAAGACGTTTGTACCTGAGCACAGGTTGGGGAGACCTGCTGTAACCGAGATCTGTAACTGTGAGGTCACAACTCCTGCTGGTATTGAGCACTACATGACAGTAATGGAAAGTGCTATCATAAGTATGACAGGCTGCAATAGATGCCATGGCAATGACAGACAAAAACAAGAAAATGAGTGATTAAGTAATCTAATTGCCTTTGGCTGAGCAAAAGGAAGGTGTTATTGCAGTAGCTGTCTCACTATGCATGGGAGCAGCAACAGCCATGTGGACACCTAGCCAGGCAACTGAGTGCTCATCCCAGGAGAAAGCAGTGTTTAACTTACCCAGCTTTCAATCACATGGAAATAAATATATCCCACCCAGGGCCACTATTATCAGAGGACCAGGAAGGGGAACCTCTTTAGAAAAAGTCAAGGTGTTTACTCAGCTTCAGGAGGAGCACCACGATCCTCTGGGATAACCCTATCTTCCATAGTTTTCAAAGAACCTGTAGCAAAGCCCAGAAGAAACAAACACTGAAGCCTGTAACAGCAGTGTGCTCCCAACATATCATTTGAATAAATCTGTTTCTGGAGAGACAAAAAGACAAGGAAAAACTCCCTGCAGTGCCTGACAGCTTGTGCTGAAGAGGATTTTATTCCCCTCCTCCTATTTACTTTAGAGGTGGGAGGCGGGAGGAGCATCTGGGAAGGATTCTCCTCAAAAACACTTCAGGCCAGAAACATCGGGACTTTCCTTTATTTTGTGTGAGAGTGAATCAGCAGCCTGGCACCAAAGCTCAGAGATGCCAGTGCTGTCTGCTTCATACTGGCTTCCTCCAGCATGAGAGGATGGAAAACCTCCCTGCATTGCTTCTCAGGGCCTCCATCCCAGCACTCTTTGAAATCCAACAAACTTACTACCTCCAATTGTTTACTCTGAGATTTCCTTATTCCAAATCATATTTAAAAAAAGAACAAGTACTTGCCCACTTCTGCTATCTGAGTGAGGTGTAACATAAAGTAACTGAAACTAATAAGCATGAAATTAAGTTTAGAAACATTAAAGCTTGGAGTAAGAAAAAGCAACATCTGCATCACAGGCAAGGGAAGGGGTACTGAGTTCTTGAGAAACACTGATATTTATTAAACTCCACTGGGAGCAACTTTAGCAGCAGCTCAGAACTTGGGGTTTTTTTCAGATGTTACTTTGAAAAAGCCCCACAAACAACAAGAGCCTGTTCAGAAAGAAAAGAATCACATTTTTGCCTATACAGCTTTGCTCACAGGGCTTCTTCCTCCACTCATCAGACCAAACAAGAGGTTAAATAACCCTGAACTTGAGACTTCTTTAGTCACTGGCTCAAAACAAGTAAGAAAATCTCTTGCCATTTGGTTTTGGTTTAAGCTCCAGCAAGTGAAATATGCAGTTTTAACACTTATTAGAAAATCATGGGAACAGACAATTAATAACAGAAGAAAAGCCAAAATCGACAGGTAATTTGAGGTCGCAAGCTTAAAACAATATTTAGTATTAAAAGGGAGAAACAAGGTCAGGACAGGAAGAATGGGTGAAAAAAAAAGCAAAAAGCAAAACTAAGATTTCAGGCCTTTGATGGGGTGCAAAAAAAACAGTGTGAGAAGCTCCCATCCCACACCTCCCACTGCTTGCATGCAGTTAATTGGTCCCTCCATCAGAGTCAAGCAGGACCACACTGTAGACCACATCACCAAAATGCTGCAAGTTAAAATATAATACTAAAATTTACACATATATATACACATACACACATATATATATCACTTAAGACAGAAGAGAGTGAAGCAGAGGTTTGCCTCTCACCAAGACTGTTTCCATGAAACCCTTAGCTACCGGAATAGCAAATGAAGTAACACAAGGGAAATATCTTTGTTTCTCAGCTTAGCCACATTTTTCCAGGATGGAAGATGAATTTCAGGCTGTGGAGGAATCTCCCCAGTGAAATGAACTATGTCATGGTCGGATAACACTGGTCTAGAGGAAACTAAGACATGCGCAGAGGCTCTTGTGTCTGGGCCAGATGTGCCTACTCCTGTGCCCCAGAGCCTCCAACACCTGCTCCGGCAGTGGAGACTGGCTTTAACTTGAACTTAACTCCAGCAGTAGAGAGGAGTTCCTAGAGAGGAATGTAAATGTGCAGACATCAAGAGTGGAGCAAGCACATCACAGCAGTAACCTCTGCATGGGAACATCTCATAGCAGGACTGTACCACTAACGCTTATGACGGGGCTGTACCAGCCCAGAGCAGGACACGTCACTGATGTAACTGTGCTGGCAAAACCCAGGAGCAGAAAGACTGTCACCAGCAAAGAGTCACTTTTTGCTGGTGCTGCTTATCGAACTCATCATGCAAGGCTGGGAGGATAAACCTAAAACCAGTGAATTCACCCATGGAGAAAGCTCTTGGTGTGGTCATAGGATGCTGAACCCACCAAAATATTCATGCACTCCTAGGTCTGTGTACCCTGTGTACTGAGACATTAAGTAGAGTGAAATATATACAAGCTCACATTTTACAAAGGCCTGTAGTGACAGGACAAGGGACAATAGTTTTAACCTGAAAGAGGGTAGGTTTAGATTGGACATGAGGAAAAACTGTTTTACAGTGAGGGTGCTGAGATATTGGAACACGCTGTTCAGCGAAGCTGTGGACGCTCCACTACTAGCAGTGTTCAAGGTCAGGCTTGGAGAGGACATTGAGCAATCTGATCCAGTGTAAGATGTGTCTGCCCATAGTAGGGGATGTAGGATGAGACAGACCCTTTCAACATAAACCCTTCTATGGTTTTATGTTCCTATGGATGCTCGTGCTGCCCTTTGAGCTAGTGCCCTGAGGAGAGGGCAGACAGCAGGCTTCCCCTGGCTGCAAGACAATGGGCAGCACAAGATGGAGTAGACTTACATCACTTTAAAGGTTGTGAATGGTGTAGATGGCAACTGATCTCAAGGGTGAGCCTGGAACACTTCTCTGCTTCTCATTTATGCAGGTGGGGGGCAGGGGATGAGGTTCTGCAAATTCCTCACTAAATGTCTGTAAAAGTTAATTTGAGATGCGAGCAAGTGGTGAGCAGGCTTCGCCTTGCTATGTCAGGTTCTCGCTGGAAAGTCTGCCCATGGACCACAAACTGAAGAAGATTTAAATTGTAGCTGTAGCTGGGGAGGTTTGTTGCTGAAGTGACACTGAATTCCTTGCATACACCTCACTTTCAGCACCCCACAGGGATTCTCCACATGAGGCCAATGCACAAAAGGGTGTCAAAACTCATTGAAATCCCTCCCCTCCTCTCCCCACATGTAATTTCTAACCATACAGGCTTTACAAATCACCTTCTTCCCCGTTTGCATCCTGACCCTTCTTCCCTTCTCCATCAGCTGTCCAGATGGCAAACATTCCCTTCTGCCAAGAGCCAACATGAGCCTGAGCAGGCAGCTCAGGCATGTGCCCTCTCACTTGCAAGTCCAAGGTGATGTGGTATCATAACCCATAGAATCATAGAGTGGTTAGGATTGGAAGGGACCTTAAAGATCATCTAGTTCTAATCCCCTGCCACAGGCAGGGACATCCCACTAGATGAGGTTACCCAAGGCCCTTTCCAACCTAGTCTTGAACACCTCCAGGGATGGAGTATCCCCTCCAGGGATGCAGTATCCCCTCCAGGGATGGGGCACCCATGTCCTCAGCTACCAGAATAAACCCGCCAGGAGGACTTTTAAAAAGTCCCCGCCTGGTTACCAATGCCAAAACCTCCTCTGCCTGCTTGTGTCATTCTCCCTCTGCTCACTAACAAAAAACATCCATCTGAGGTTCCTCAGTGCTAAACACAAAAAATAATTTCACACATCTCCCTCAGTTCGACTGGATCACCCAGTTTCACCAGCGTACACATAGTACGGGCCATTTTACGTAAACTCAGTTTACAGAAAATTCTTTTTTCACTTTAGAAACAGGTTTTGGGTCTCACAGTTACAAAGAAAAGCTTGCCAAGTGCACTGGCTTAAATCCAAATTATTTTTAATTTCTTGTAACAGCATTTCTTGCAACAACCCAAAGTGCATCTTTTTTTAAAACAACACAATCAATTGAACAACACTTCTGACTTGCAAAAGTGTGGCAGTTTTGAGGAGGGAGGGTTGGGTTTGTGTTTTCTGAACTGCCTCCACATAGCAAGGATGGAATTGAACACATTTCCCTTCATCTTCCAAGGGGCCCATTAACTTCACTCTCATTTTGCTACACCTTTGCAAACCAAACTCTCAAATACTAACATGCATGAAAAGTATTTGTAATAGTATGGAGTTCAACAGCTCTTCTGGCTTTTATAGAAAAAAATACAGACTTTTTGAAACCCTGGGACTGGACTGTATCATGACATCTAGGAAACTTCAGACCTACAGATTTTTGAAGGGCTGATTAAATAAACTAACACCACAAATATTAGTTCAGGCTGACATGACACATGTAAACACACCTTGACAGAAGACTAGCAATTACTTTAATGGCTTTAAGTTAAAGCCCTTACAGATTATCTTAGTGCCTACTTTTGTTTATTACTTTAAGTATGAACAGATACCATCCTGCAGATGTGCATGTTACAACCTTCAGTTTGCAGCAACTTTTAGGGAAAGTACTCGCCGAACTATCTTCACACTTGCAAGAAAGTCAAAACTACAATTACACTCTCTCCACACAAAAAGCAAATGCAGCTTTACTGACAGCCATGCTCAAATCTCAGTGAATTCAGCTGTGACACTTAATTTATCATTACATTCCAATCAAAATACTATTTTGATTTATTTTCAGTGGATATCTTCATTCCTTAAGTTAAGTGGACATGCAGAAAAAGAATTTCAATATGGGTCAAACCAGCCAAACTAGATGAGACTCCAAATGACATGATCTGAATTAGAGCAAAGCAAAAAGGAATAAAACCTGAAGATGCTGTACATGCAAATATTGTGACGTCATGCCTGACATTAAAATCTTCTTGTACAAAGATGAGCAAAACCTGTTGTGTTCTCGTTCCAGCCTGCAGCAGTTTGAAACTGGTTGGAAAATGCAAAAAAAAAAAAAAGGAATTTTTCTATATTTAATGCTAGGGGATTTTTTTACTTTTAATAAAAACACAATAAAACTCCCCTCTGCAACAAAAAAAAACCCAACCCAAAACAACAACAAACTGTGACTCTGCCAACTTGGGCTGTCTCATACAATGTATTATTGATTTTACAGACACTGTCCAGAAGCTGCTGATTTTAACTAGGGTAAAAAGAAAAAAAAAAAGTGGTACTTGAGAGAAAGCAGTTGGAAGGAGTATGCTCCTTTCAAATATCAATGACAGAGATGTCCTGTGGGACAAAACTGTGACAGGAGAACTTCTGGAGTGGGAACTATCCACATTTATAAGCACTTCCCAGCAATGGTTCATCACTGGTACAAGAGTGGAAACATGCAGGAAAGCTCTTGCCTGGAAGGGGATAAACATGCACACGGCTGCTTAAGTAAAATCAGGACTGGCCAACAACTTTAAAAATGCACGGGCTTTTTAGCATTTATATTCTCCCCAATGGCTGGCCAGTACCTCGCTTTGCCTGACCTGGAGATCAATTTGCAATTCTGTGATTCAAAGAGCTGCTGAGTTCATACAACAGACTGAAGCCACATCTACATTAGAAAGGCTTCACCGGACAGGAATATATTACAGTGGCAAAGCACTTCAGTCACAGATACCTCCTAAACAACAAAATTAAAACTCCACCAGTCTACTAAAGCTGCGGCAGCACACAGCTGTGTTACTTCATAAGCCATTTCCCAGTAAGGCTACATGTGAGACATTTCTGCCAGAGACACGAGACCCCCCTACATGTGACACCTGCACCTGCACAACCATACAAGCACTAGCCATGAGATACAAATCCTGCACAAAGTTTAATCTGTGGGTTTTTTTTAAAAAAAAGTACAACTCCTTGACGATGTACATATGGGTTATTCGTCGATGAGCTGGATGATGAAGCGGGGAGTGGCAATGACTTATCATGCTTTGCTGTAAAATAATTAGGTTGAAGCATTCGACATTTTGATTCTCAGACCAAATTTGGAAAGCTTTCAGGTGGGTTTTTTTGGGGGGGATGTTTATCGTTACTCCACTACAGGATGTGCTAAAATCCTTTCCTAGGCTGGGATCTTGACACCTGTGGGATGAAAAAATCAAACAGGAATGCCTAGTTTTGCCCAGCTGGCAGCCTTACTGATGCCAGAGGTGCAGCTTCACAAGGCACTTCACACTCCACCACCCTCACCTGCTGCTCCCAGCACTGCTGCCTTGGGATTCACCTGGCAGGAGGTACCGACACCCTGCAATCCTCATCACCAAGTCACCATCACCAAGAGCCCTGCACTTCTTTCTCATTCCTACTTCTTTGGACACTTTATCTCCTCTTCTGCTCTCCACCTTATGACCCAAAACTTTTGCTGAGCTCCCCTTACAAGCTTCCAAGGTTTAAGAGGAGCACCTGTCCGGAGAGGATGCAGGGCCTCTATCGGACTGATGCCCAGGGAACCAAAGTGGGGTGTAAATCAGGGCCCATGCCCACCCCATTCTCTCCCCAAGGAGAGATTCACAGGCAGAACGAAAACAAAAGAGCTCAGGAAAGAGCCGAGCAGATGGATCCTTCAAAGTCAGGCGGGCACATCCCAACTCCACTTATAAGTTTTATTCCTAGCAAAGAGAGGAGGAAAAATCTGTGTGTTTTGCTGTGCCCCTTATCGAGAGAGAGAAGAGGGAGGAACGGGACAGTTGTGTGATGGCTTTGGAAAGCAGCTAAAACAAAAGGGAAAGTCACCTCTTCTGGGGAAAAAAAGAAAAAAAAAAAGAGTGGGTGCAACATGCCAAAGAGCGAGTTTCCCCAAGCGTTCCCATCCCGAGGAATGTCCCTGCCCATGGCTGGGGGGGGCTGGAACTAGATGATCGTTAAGGTCCCTCCCAACCCGAACTGTTCTATGATCCTGCGAATACAAACGGCCGCGGGAAGGCAGCGGGAGGGATGGATGGAGCGGGGCGCCCGGCTCTGCCCCGCCGCTACCGGCGAGCCCCGCACCGCGGCGTCACGGGGCGGGGAGGGGGGGATGACACGGAGGGAGGGCAGAAAAAACCCAACAAAACACCAAAAAAATGTATCAAAAATTAAACCGGCAGAAACCGTCGCCGGGTGCGGAGCCCCCTCCCGCGCCCGCAGCACCCCCGGGGCGGCTCCCCCCGCATCCTCCGCTCCCCGGCTGCCAGCGGCTCCTTTTAAAAGACCGCACTGACAAAATCGCCCTGCTCGCCTCTACGTAACGCCCTGTCGAAAGCGGACGCCATATTTAGTGTTGCTGATGTCGACATAGACAAACGTAGACATGTTTTTTCCTCCCCCCCCAACCCCCTCCTCCTCCTCCTCCTCCTCCTCCTGCCTTTCCCCCTTCACCCAAACTTGCGACCGGGAGACGACGAGGGGGAAGAAGCCCGAGCGGCGAAATATTAACCGTTACACCTAAAAAAAAAAAAGATTAAAAGCCCACTCCGAACAACCGTCCCGGCTTCCAGCCCTCGGTGGTCTCCCCCGCCCCCTCTCTCCCAGTTCTCCCAGTTTCTCCGAACAGTTCTTTTTCTGCGGGAGGAAAAGTTGGGTGCGGGAGGGAGCGGGGGGCGGCCGGGTGTGAGGCTGCTGCCGGCGAGGGACCCGCCGGGGAAGTTTCCTACCTGCTCCCGAAGCGGCGGCACCGGGTGTCCCGGGCGGAGCGGGCGCCGGGGGCTTCGCGGGACCCCGCGCTCGGAGCGAGGAACGGGCACGATCCGCGGCGCTCGCCGCCCCGGCCCCGCCGAGGGGAAAAACGGGGAGGGAGAAAAAACACTCACACACTCTCTCACACACACAGAAGGAGAGAAAAAAAAAATTAAAAAGGGGGGGGGAGAAAAAAAAAAAGGAAAAAAAAGGGGAAAAAAAAAAAGAGCCCTCGATCGGTGGGGATCTACGCCAAACCCCACATGATCGCTGACGTCAGCGTGCGTATTTGCATACGATACCACCGCCGGGGTCCCTCGGCGCGCAGGAAAGTTGGGAGCGGGGCTGCGCTGCCCCCTGCCCCGGCCGCTCCTCCGCCCGCTCGGCTCCCGGCATTTCCCACGCGTGTCCCCCCCGGGCTCTGCCCCCTCCGACCCCTCCGGGCGGAGACCCTCCGTCCGGGACCCCGGGGGGCGGTCTGGGGCTGGACCCCTGTGGGACGGGGGAAGGGGCGCTCCTCTCAGCATCGCGAGGACGGCGGGAGCTGGACCCCCGCGGCAGGGGGATGAGGGGCTGGAGGAGGCTCTGCTTCTCGTGCAGCTACACCCCCCACCCCCCGAAGTTACCTGGGGAGGTGGGAGGCATCTCGTCATCCTCGGCTGGGCAGGGAGGCTTCCCAAACATCCCGGGTCTGGGGGACTTCGGGCGAGGGCCGTTTCTTGCATTGCGGAGGGTGGTTTGTATTTCCAAGAGATGCTCCTCTCTGCTCCTCTCCTACGTCCCAGGAATTCTTTCCCCCGTTTAAAACTGTCGTTGAACTCCCGTGCGTCTTTGCCTTTCTTCCATAAAGATGCAGACATATAGGATTCTGGCTGTTTTCTGTTTACTTCAGTGAATTAATTAAAAGAAACAATTTGCCGATTGTATCAAGCTACTAGATAGCAGGTCTTCCAGCAAGTCCAGGCTAATAGGATTTACAAGTAGCGTAATCTCACTGTAACTTCAGGGGTGTGTTGTCTACTATGCAATGTCTTTGATTAGATCTCATTAAATTAATATTTCAAACGTCGACTTCAAGCTCTAAAGGCTTTGAATCTCCACTTGCTTCAGTTCTCACCACTGTCACCAGTGTCGTGGCTCGCAGGGTCAGAGCCAGTACCAGGCTCCAGTCCTTAGCCCAGCAGAGAAACTTCGTTGAGCAATATTTGTTTCCCTTCCCCGTGTAGGACTGGGGACTGGCTTGTCTGAGAGCGTCGGAAGAGGAACTCTAAGTTATTGAAACTGAATAATCACAGAAGAACGTAAATACGTCAAAGCAATGTCAAGAGATTTCTTTGCAGGGATACCCTTATCTGAGTAGGCGTGTTTTTGACTGCCTGAGTACAGTCTTTGCAAGTATTTGATAACAGAGTGGATTCCTTCCTCTCTGCCACCAGCTCGGAGATTTCTTCTAACTTTCCTCCTCTTTCTGTATCGAAGCTACTGGTAAGGGACAAGCATGGGCATCCTCTCCGCACTTGCTGAGGGCACAGAATATTTCCATTAGAGTTTCCTCATTGAACTCTTGTTTTCTTCCCTAGATGTTTTCTGTTGTTTGTTTTGTTGGTTTGGTTTGTTTCTGGTTTTGTTTTTGTAATGGAAATTATCTTTTCTTATAAATACTGCAGAATGTATTTTGTTTAACTTCTCAGTAGCTGTTCAGCCCTGGAAATGATTCTGAATTTTGAACACCTACAGTGAAAAGAAGAGCTATTTTAGGGAGCAAGTTTTTTTTTCTCTGGGACACACTTTCCCCCCTACTGTCTCAAATTCCTTTTCTGTGATTTGGAAAGAAAAGAAAAGCCGAAGTGTTTTAATAAGACTACTATGCTTATATATATAAAATATCCTTGAAAAGTCAAATCTGTGGAAAAGCACATGAAGAATCATTTGCTTGCTCTTGTCCTAATTAACACTTACTTTAAGGCCTCTTTATCTTTTTTTTTGTATTGTCAAATGCAAAAGGCTCTTTGATTGAGTGATACCAGCGGTAATACTGCCTTTCAAGTGCAAAAAAGGGCAGTCAATGGGATCCGAGTCGGGGGTATCAGACTTTAAACCCAGGTTGTGACAAAGACAGTTCTAACATGAGGTCAAAGCAATTCCCGCATCATGTAAGGCTCCCAGCGAGGCTCTTCTGGCTTCCCCAAAACCCTGGATGATGTCATATAAATTAGGAGCTGAAGAATCATTGGAAATGGGAAATAATTCACTGTGTTTTAAGTGAAGAGGATGTGGGTTTAAGAGTGTAGCAGTTCTCTTGCTGTCCCAAGTGAACAAATGAAGGACTAGTTTGTGAGCACTGTATATTCAGTGTTACTGCTAAAGAACCATGTAGGTAAGTCTAAGGATACCTGCTCATGTGCAACTTTGTATTTCCCACATCAAAGTACAAAATATAGTGCATGGAGGTCTGTTTTGTGAACGTTTTTCAACTTGTTCATCAAATTCCTCCTCTGATTGAATCTTGAGCAGTGGGACTAACAGGCTGTGTGGCATCTGTACCCAGGTGCTGTCTTTTAGGAAACCTGTGGTCAGTCAGTTAGCTCTGATTCTATTGAAGATGACTGAAAGGATCAAAAGTTTACAGTGGGATGAGAGAAGTGTTTATGGTTAGAGTTTATAATTACAAAAACCTCGATTCCTTGGGAAATCATGCACTCCCCCCCCCAAGTACTGGTGATGAATGCAGTGTGAATACTCTTGCTAACTCTAGATATGTAACTAATTCATAGAAACCTAATATTAAAATGATGCAGTGTAACATAACAACATGAAAACTGCTTTTACAGAAGATGCAAAAAGGAAATTTGCAATTTCAGATTTTTTTTTGCATAAGGCCTCTATTTTCAATTAATAAGACAATGGAAGCCATGCTAATTACAAAGCACAGTGAATGGGCAGGCACAATTTCCCAGGAAAGTGAGGGCAGAGCACTTGCTTGCTTTAAATCTACTGCCCTCTCCTTTTCCTCTGTGCACTTTCTCTAGATTTAAAGTGACATCTGCTCCACGAAGACCTCAGATGAAGTTGCAGGCTTGCTTGTGAATTAAGACTTTGGTCTGAGATAATGAACTGTGTGCTGTTACGTATATATATATATATTTTTTTTTTATAGTGAGGAGATGAGCGTCTGACATATGTGACATGTTGTCACATACATTTCAGTCTTTTTCAGCTCAGTGAATTTTTGTTTTGAATGTTTAATCCTGTGAAGTTGCAGGCTGAGTCAGCGTTACAGGTCTAATTCCCTCTCTTGGAGGTTCAGGTCAGAATTTTACTCTGAAGAGACTGCATAAATATCCTTGAATGGAATGTGCATCCTTTAAGAACCAAAACAGAGGTGTGTAAATAAAAGAACTAGAGAGTAATTTTCTGTTAAGTGTGTGGCTAGATATTGCTCATTCTTATGCTGGCCTAGCGCTGTAAGAGCAAGCAGAGTTTTGCCTATGGGATGCAGCAGCAAATAGCTGGTCTGTGAGCTTCTCCTGGGAGAGATGAACCAGCCCTAGTTTGGTGGGCCATGCTGTTACGTTAGAGCTGGTTTTGGAAAGAACCAGACTCAGCTTCAATTGCTAGTATTACACTCTGCTCTTAACTCAACTTTCACCTTGTTCTTCTTACCCTGCACAAGTATGGAGATTCTCTTGCTCTCACTTGGTATTTTTAATGACAACTTGATAATGGATTAGGGTTTCTAGTCAGCAGTAGAAATTAAGGTAAAAAATAATGAAAAATAAGTCAGCAGATGAACACTGATATATTGTTCCTTTCTTGTGGAGATCTTGATTTCTGTGCTGAGGGCAGAAAAAGGTGCTTTGCAGGTGGTCATTGGATGTTATGCAGATCAATGGCAGAGAAAGCAAGCTCTTTAGCTTGGTGTGTTTGCCACTTATCAACCTGGGTGTTTTTTGGGGGGTGAGGTTTTTTTTTGGTTTTTTTCACCCCAGCAAAACAAGACCAAGCTTTCTCCTTTGCTAAAAGGCTTGGTCATCCTACCAGTGTTTTCAGTCGCTGGGGTGTACAATTGCAAATTGGGAAACGAGCACTGATCAGATGTGCTGTCTGCAAAATGAGAAGTTAATATGAAGAGAAGAGCAAAGCAATATCAATGTTTGATCCTATTATAAGGGCTGACCTTACGATTTGTAGTGCCTTTAAGCTGGGGGAAGCTGTCAGAAGACAAGATGCCTCCCCTTCAGGATGCCCAGCTGATGGGGAAGATTAATTGCTAAGCCTGGATGGAGAGAATCCCCTAAACACAACCTCCCTAAGCATTTGCACTCATCGCCTGAGCTTAAGATGGGTCCTGGCAAGAGGCGTGCAGGCATCTGTCTTTTTCTGTTTCAAAAACTCCAGGAGAGCTGATCACTTATCATGGGAACCATCTGGCTCATTCTTAGAGATCAACAGTTAGTCACTGAACGAACGAGGAACATGCAGCATTGAAGTACGCTCTCCCCGTTAAATAGGAGTACTCAGCCCAAGGTCCCTGAAACACTGTGTCCAGTGCCTGCTGCAGGTGGAGGGGAGAGGGATTTAATTCTGCCTTGAGGTTGCTGAGCTGCTATGATGTATAAGAGAGCCGCTGAGGCTAGCCAGGAGATGCCAGCAACTCTGCAATAAGCCATGGTGGCTTCAGGGATGGGGACTTGAGGCTTTGCTTCCTCAAGGTCACCTCTGTTAGGGACGGAGAACCCTGAGGGGGAGCAGGGCTGCACCATGGCCATCTGGAGAGCTTGGTATCCCCTGCTTTGCCTTCATCTATTGCTGTTAATCTCAGTTCCCAGGAGCAGGGACAGTAGCTGGGACTGTGACAGAGATACTGAGGATGCAGGGCAAGGCCAGTGTTGGCTGCGTGGGTCAATGTTGCTGAGCTGTGAGAATTAGGGGGTCCAGGGGCCACACTCTCATCTTGGAGGAGTAACACTTCAGGATGTGAGGGCAAACACATCTGTGTGACTCGGCTCCGCACATGCTGTATTTAAAAAGGGCCGTAGAGGTACCTAAGCCAGCTCACTGCTAAAAACTTCTGAAGGCAAGGCACTACACCTCCCCTTCCCTCAGGCAGTTTGTGTTCTAATAAAGCCAGTGACACCCTCCACCTGCCCTCTGCCGTTCCTATCAGGCCCTTGTGAAGGGCAGCTGGCATAGTGTCGGTGTACTTTGAAATGCACCGATGTGCAGGAGGGCTTCCCTTGCCCACTGCTGCTCTGGGCCTCTCGCAGCCAGGCAGACTCCAGACTTTTTTGGACCTGTCAGCAACCCTGACAGCCAGGTGAACTCAGAGCAGCAGCTCAGCCATCCTCCCCTACAGACAACCCATAGATCCCACATGAATCCCATAACCTTTGCTGACAGTGTCGGTTTGGGGATTTTTCTTTTCTTTTTAATGCCTTTTTCTATTGCTCTTGCTAATTACTAAAGCAATTTTTAAAATTTAAATGAGGGCTTCCTCCCTCACAGCCCATCTGCTGTGAAATCATAGCACACATCCTTTGTGACAGTTCAAGCATCGCCATGGCAACGTACTGTGATGTGATCAACCCTGAGTTATGACCTCACTGCGGGACCAGGAAAGTCAGGCTGCTTGGGCAGGAGGAATAAAAAGCAGCTTCTTTATTAACAAAAGTGAGATCTCTGCTACAAGCCGATGATTTGTCCTGGAGCAAACAGGCTAAACCCTTCCCTAGAGCATTTTACAAGACTTCAGTGCTAGAGGCAGCATCCACTTGAGAAATAATGTATTTAGAGAAAGTTGCTTTCTTTGAGAAGACTTTTCCACCACTTTATGGTGCTACTTCTACAGAAATACTTGGTATTTGTAAGACTTTTTTCTGCTCCCCCCTTGAGAGTCCTGGGGACTAAACTTTCTTTTTTCCTGTTTAGAGGCAGGTATTGTATGGCCACTGGCAATGCATATTTCACCTGTGGTCCCCTGTGGCTTTGCCCAGACCCCTTCCAGAAGATAATAGGATGGGGGTGAGTGGTTTAGCTTTCCAAAGCATTCATCTTCCTGCTGAGTCTTGTGTGAAGGGTGACAACTGCCACAAGCCTTTGTGGACAACTGGAGTGGATTAGTGACCAAAGACTGCTCAGCAGGTGTCATGCCCAGTGTTATCCATTTCCAGTTAACCACAAACCTGGTTCTTAGCTCCTGGTTCAGTGTAGGGGGATAGGGCGAAATTTTTTTATCACTTTTTTTTGCGATTACTGTGGATTTTGGATCAGATTTTAACCATCAAAATGAGCCTGCGCTTCCAGGAAGCTATTTGCACATGTAACTAATTCACTGAGACAGCTTGTATATTTATCTGTACTTTAGTATGTATTTCAGAATGTGTCTTTTTCTGTCCTTTAGATTAGAATATAGCATCTCTAGACTGCTGGTGCAAAGAGAATTGATGGGGATATTTGGCAGTTCTAGAGGGATCAGTGGTATGATTTACCATCTCTCTGGGAGCTGGAAAGTTAACAGGCAGCCTTGTTTGTCTGCTTTATTTGTTGCTGAATAGACATGGTGCTGTTTCTGAGGACTTAAACAATACATGCCTATTAAATTACATGTGTTATCTAACTGAGAGGTGTTTTGGGAAGGGGAGGAGAGATTGGGGGAAAAATTATGTGGTTCCACAAGTGTCACACTGTGCAGAGAGAAGCATTAGACTTTCATGGTATTAGACCGTCAAGTAGCAAGACTTTGTGGTAAGTTCTGTATGATGGTAAGGTCTAGGGGACCACAGGGTCTGCTGTGCCAACATCTGTATGTTCACAGAAGAGCATGTAGTACCTCTGGGCTGCTGTATGTTCCTCTATGCCTTGTGGTGGAGCTGTCGTGTAAGGCTGACAGGCCTCACGCATTGTTCTTCCCTGCTCCTTTTTGAATGTATATGTAGCCCCAGAGTACCAGCAATCAGGCTATTTCAGTTTGCACTGGCGACTTTCTGCTTACCTGTTGAGTGAGCCAAATGGCTTTGTCTTTAAGCCATTTTGAAGAACTGACCTTAAAGACCTCCACATTTTTTTCAGGCTCACACCACAAGAGGGAAGAAAAAGCAATCAAGTGTTCTCCCTCCAAAACTGTTTTTAAAAGTACTCCCTACTCAGACACTTTTTATGCCATCTTACAGCCTCAAGCAAGCTTTTACAGCTGAGCTATGTTCCAACCCAAAAAAACGCAGCACAGCCCTGGCACCACTGAAGTACAAACGTCTTGACCATGATATAAGAAGATTCAAGAGAAACAGTCAGCTGTTACACTAAACACTTACAGTAACGTATTTTAACAGCAGGAGTACAGAAGCATGTTTACTCTGGGCAGGTTTAATGTTTTCTGAAGGTGATTGCAATTGCTTTACTGGTCTTTTTCTGTGCATTCTGAAAAATAGCAGTGCTTCTGTAGCTCCAACCATATCAGAGTCTCAGGCTGCTTACAAGATTAACTTGATCAGCTTTACAGCATGCCCATATTCTCAGCCCCTATGGTTATCCGAGTTTATTGGTGGGAAACTGGGGTTTGAGGAAACTGAAGATCAAGTTCTCCAGTGGCTCTGGCTGCAGCCAAGCATTTATAAGAATTAATAACAGTACTGAGGATCTTGTGACTTTTGCCAGGTCCACACAAGGTACCCATGGCACAGCCAGACCTTCTGAGTCTAAACCTGTTGGCTTACCTACATGCCCCATCATACAACCCCATCACTGAGACTGTAATGAAGCCTTGTTTCAGCTTGCTACATGTTGTGGTAAATATTTATAAGACTGGCCTGGATCTCAGCAGTGGTAGTAGGAATTTTCCTACTTTCACAGAAAAGCATGCCTGTACCACTCTCAGAAATATAAAAGTGGCATCACGGTGCTCACAGAAACAAATTGGAATCTATATCCTACCAGAGCTCAACCAAGAGTTTGCATCATTTTCTTAGTAAGTGATCTGCCCTTAAGTCTCTAGCGCATAGATTTTTCCCTGACTGCTGTGGTGTCTCAAAGACTTTGGTTTGCTCTAAGGCCATGCTGGTAATAACTCCTGTAAGTTTTGGAAAACAAAGGTAACTGCTGTAGAACATGTTAAATTACAGGTTAGGCCATGTTTATTTACTACAGCTAAAGGGAAATGTTCTTTTCCAGTCTCAAGAAACTCAGAAAGGCAGCGCTCTCAGTGCGAAATATTTTGTCACAGTAGCCACCTTAAATATCCCCCTGGTTCAGTGACAAATTTATGGTGACACTTTTCCACAGACACAGTTAAATTCAGCTCAAGTGCTAACTGGAAAATACTGATTTTCCTCCACTCTGAAAGTCTCTGGGGAAAAAATATGATACTGTATGTAAAATTTGATGTGTAAAAAACATTTGCCTGTTGCTTCAACCTCTGGGCACACTTACATTATGAGACACAAATTAGATTTAACATCATGCTGCCAACAATTTTTTTTCCTCCAGGACTGAGTAGACAAGATGGGAGCTAGAAATCGCAGTACATGGGTGGCAGTATAGGCGGAAGACTGGAAAAGGCAGAGAGGGGACACACCAGGAGAGTAACTCATGAAGGTGTATATTTTTATAAAGGCATGGACATATATTTTGCTGACTATGAGCCGTAAGTTACCATATGGTTTCATAACTACTTTCGTAATTATTAAAATTCAGAATCACAGAATCATAAAATCATTGAATGGTTTGTGTTGAAAGGGACCTTAAAGATCATCCAGTTCCAACACCTTGCCACAGGCAGGGTCACCTTCCTCTAATTCATGTTGCTCTAAGCCTCATCCAACCTGGCCTTGAGCCCCTCCAGGGATGATGGGGTACCCACAACTTCTCTGGGGAGCCTGTGTCAGTGCCTCACCACCTTCACAGTAAAAATATTTCTTTGTAATGTCTAATCTAAGTCTCCCCTCCTTCAGCTTAAAACTGTTACCCCTACTCCTATCACTGCACTCCCTCATAAAGAGCCCCTCCCCAGGTTTCTTGTAGGCCCCCTTTAAATACTGGAAGTTTTCTATAATGTCTCCCTGGAGCCTTCTATTATCTAGGTTAAATAAGCCAAATTCTCTCAGTCTTCCCTTGTATGGTTGATGCTCCAGCCCTCTGATCATTTTTGTGACCCTCTGGACTTGCTCTAACAGATCCTTGTTATTTCTCTGCTGAGCTCTCCAGAAAAGAGTGCAGTGTTCCAGGCAAGGTCTCACAAGAACAGAGTAGAGAGGTAGAATGACCTCCCTCAGTCTGGTGGTCACAGTTCTTTTGATGCAGCCCAGGATATGGTTCACTTTCTGGGCTGCAAGCACACACTGGTGGCTCATATGGAAATTCTTATCCACCAACACCTCTAAGTTCTTCTCTTCAGGGCTATTCGTAGTTCATTCTCTGCCCATACTGTATCTGTGCTTGGGATTGCCCTGATGCAGATGCAGGACCTTGCACTTGGACTTGTTAAATTTCATGAAGATAATGGATCCCCCTTCCCCTAACACCTTTAATTTAATTGCAACAATTTTTGGAAAAATGAGTGTAGACTTTATTAACAATATTCTTAATGCCACAGCATCTGTGCAGATCTTTCAGAGAAGTGTTTGTCTCTATTGTCTGGGAGGGGAGAGGGGACAAGAGTCACTCTGTGTCCAGATCCAATTCACCACTCTTACTCATGTCTTAACACTGTAATGAAATATATCTAAAAAGAAATGCTGTGCTAAGGATGGTGTGGTGGATGCTGAATTTGATGGATAGTGATACAAATGAAGATTAATATTAATCATATCTGTATAATTTAATGAAGGATATAATGCCACCTGCTGTGTGTTGAAAACAAATTACTGCTTCTTTGGTTGTTTTTGACTAGTTCTGGAAAGCAAATGGTTTGGACTAAACTAATTTCCCTTTAATGTCTTATATGTGTAATTAAAGATTCATGCATTGCAAGTAACATACATACTGCATAAAATCACATACAGGAGAGGCCTACAATGTTAACCCATGACTTTCCAGAGGGTATGTCACCCCAGCACCAGCATCTTCTTGTTGCATTCAGTAGTAGTTTTCTTTCCTTCATCAGGGACCTAGAAGAAACCCTCATACACTTCTCTGCCTAATTAAAGGTATGAAAGAAATCCCTGTGGAGGCAGTAATGACCTTTTAATCATAGAGCAGTGTTAGGTGGAGATATATTCATATGCTTAGTGTGGGCAGGGCACCTGACCAGCATGCATTCAGGGCCACTCTGTGTTCATACATCTGCTTGGAGATGCTGTACTGGTGGTTTTGAAGCTAGGGCTGCTGTATGAATCCAAAAAGGGAGCAGTGATGCCTTGGAACAGGTATTTTTGCTGTGTGCAGACCACAAGTGGCACCAGTAGAAGGCATTAAAACCCAGGAAGCGGCTTGGACGTATTGCCACTGTGGACCTACTGCCACTTGGTGGGGTTTTTTTACTAACAAATTCTTCTGCGGCTCAGGACACCCAGTCCAGTCACAGCTCTTGTGTTCGAGCGTTCTGTGTCTCCTTGCCAAATCTGACAGCTGAATGGCCTAGATGCTGGGTGGCATATTATATACAGGCAGACTGGCAAACGGCGGTAACAAAATAACTTTGTCCCCCAACAAAGTTAATTGAATGAGATTTAATGTTGCTAAGAGATTTGGACCGCATCCCTCAAACTTCAGGAGATTAGGCTGCCAAGCAGAAGGCACTGCAGAGGGGATGGCACCACGCCAGTAAACAAAGCTTTATCAGGATGATATATTAATATTTGTGTATACTGTAAAATTAAAAAAAAAAAATGAGGGGGCAAGGTGGTGGACTGCCTTAATCTGCTTCTCTGGCATAGCCATTCCCATTGAAGTTGATGATATAGCACTAATGCTTCAGCAATAAAGACAACTGATTTCAAAATGGTTGGGTTGCAATGGAAAACAGATGCCTAATGCAGCCAGCCCACCTTCATCTGTGGTTCCAGTGCATCTCACTTGGAGAAATATTTGTCTTATGAGAAGGCCCTGAAGCCCCAGCTGGAATCAGAGATGCGTTGGTGAGGGGCTTCTTAGGGAAGCAGCAATAATGACCCACTTGTTGTGGGTCCATACAAGCTTTCTCTGTCTGGCCATCAAGCTGGGCATGCATAGGTTCACTGTGGTTCAAAAACTATGTGACTGTGTTAGCATGAACCTGCAAGTAGGATAACTGTAATGAAAAACTCTCCAGAACCTACCACCCCATCCTCCGCAAACCAAACAAAAAGACTACAGAAAACACAGAAGACTACAGAAGGCACAGAAAAAACCCATCACAACTACATAGGCTACAGAATAAAGACCCAGCAAACCAGATGGTAAGAAAGTCAGGAAGTGGTGACAATCTTGTCCTTCATCTGACACAATGTGGACAGGGAAGATGCCAAGAGAGCAGCAATGGATCTTGCAGACTAAGGTGCTCCTGAATTTCACCTAAACTTTGGACAATCAAAGCTGATATCAAAGTGAGTCTTTGTGAATTAATTGTTGGAGAGAAGTTAATTGGAGAAGGTGATAGTGATGTGTGCAAGGGCTAGAAGAAATGTTTTCTGAGTGTGGATGTGTGTTGGAGGTTCAAGGAAGGCTCCCTGACAGTGCTCCTGTTTGGTCCTGACTTGCTCACTGCTCAGTTTTGTTTCTCAGTTTGGACATCTGGGGAATGTGGATCTGAGTGTGCTGGGGGCTGGAAAAGCACATGGATGGATATAAGGATGTCGTCACACCAGCTACAGCTAATCTGAGTCCTACCAGAAACTCAAGTGGTATTTTCAACTGAGGATCACTAGAAGTGTGGTCTGTCTGGTTGATGTATAATTTTCTCACCACATGAAAACTTCAGCACCTGAATAGGGCATGGAAGAAACGTGGAAACCTTGAGGTTTCATGAGATGGAGCACAGCACAGTTTCTACCCACAGAACTTAGCAATTTCAGCTATAGTTGTAACACAAGAGCTACAGATCTACCTTATTGCTACTGAACAGGTAGAGCCTGGGCTGTCCAGCTGGAACGTTTTTCATAAACATTTTCATAAAACATTTTTCATAAAAGCCTACTGCTTTTCATAAGCATTTTGCCTGAAACCCTAGTTCCAGTGAGGTGTAATGGTAAATGCCTCATGGACTCCAAGTGGGACAGGAGCTAATTCTCAGACAGAATGACATGTTATCTCTATGCACCAGCTGCACTCTGAACTTACACACACAGAAATTACATCAACACAAAGGTCATGGGAAAACCACATTTTCTGTGTAAAGCATAGAGATAAAATTTGTAGGCTGATGCAGCTTATCTTTAGTTCCCTAAGGAGATGAATAGGGCCGGGGAGCCATGTGTAACTCAGTCTGGGTACTGGTTCAGGCTCAGCTTGATTAAATATTGTCAGTTGCCTCCACAGTTTGGTTTGGGTATGTTTGATGACTTTGGTGGACAGATTTTACACCTATGAGATGTTCCCTCTTTACCAAAGCATCCTCTGGCATTAGAATGAGGTACAAGCATAACATTTGTACTATTTTTATAGCTGGACTACAAGCCTGCCCGTTACTATTAAGATTCCCTAAAACACCCTCAAATCCAGAAGAGAGGGACAAAGAATGCATCAAGTGTTTATTGGCTTTGATGCTGATAACTGAGTGAAGAGAGATATTTGTGCAACGGTATGTCACATTATCTGCCCCTGGGAATAATGTGATGATTCAGTCAAGTTCTTTATCACAACCACATATCAGAGGAGAATTATATAGAAAACTTATCTCAGGACTGTCTTGGCTTTTGCAGATCTGAATAATTAGATGGATCTGATTAGTTATAGGTTTTATATCCCTTTAATGAGGTTTTTCAGTTGAAATAATCTGTTCTTCACACAGAAGACTCCTCCCACATCGTATTATTTTTTTATTACCCTGGGCTGAATGTGTCTAATTCATTTTTCTATCACAGAAATTGTCTCTCATTTGGGGGAGGTTCAGCTTGAGTCAGGACTTCTGGAATGCTGAGGAAATGTGTAGGTTTGCAGAAAGCATTCTGCGCTGTAACAGAACAACAGAAACTAGGAAGACTAAAGCTAAACTCAAATTCATCCTGATGAAAACTTTATTATAATAAATGAACTATCACTGAAGAAAAAGCTGGGTTTATCTCCAGACATGAAATCTGCCAACTCTGTAGGAGTCCAGATTAGCTAATCCTAGCAACTTTAAGTGATGTAAGGTGACCTTCATACCAAAAGCCTTTCCTTCTGTTGATTTTCTCCATTTGGGAGTCTTTCCATGCTCAACTGGCAGCATCAACAGAGACGGAAGAAAATAATAACAGCAGTCACTGCCAGAGCTAAAAGGAAAATGTACAGTCTTTTTTTGTATTGTCCAGAGGCAGAAACACTATAAGCAGAGAAGTGTATGCTGAGTTTAATCTTAACATTCTTTCTAATAAGGTCTAATGTTGTATTTAAAAAAGGAATACTTAAATTGGTGAAAATAGGTCTCATATTAAAAGTATTGTCTCTGTGAAAAGTGCTTTTGTTCATATTTTTCTCTCTTTCTGGGCTGCAAGGATTGGTTCATCTGTTTGAGCATAATACTGGTAGCTGAGAGCATCACATGGGAGCTTGCTTCATCACCAATAGCCTCCTCCTGCTTGTGAGGCTCTTCTGGAGGAACATGGGGCAACGGAGAAGCCAAACCTCCTTCTTCTCTGTCTGATTTTAATGTCACTTATGAAGGAGCTATCAGAAGTTCTTAGTTTCACATTTTGATCTCATTTCCCATTCAGCAGCTCCATACAGATGTGGATTTTCCAAGCAATC
This sequence comes from Piaya cayana, assembly GCA_013389865.1. NCBI lineage: Eukaryota > Metazoa > Chordata > Aves > Cuculiformes > Coccyzidae > Piaya > Piaya cayana. Next base: position 168,344 of record WAAB01008329.1, read on the forward strand.
TGATATGTTTGGATAATAAAAGCCTGTTAGATCTTCTGGGGAAAAGATGATCTACAGTTGCCAACATTTTTGTAGATGTTTTCCAAGCACAATTTTCCAACTGAACCCCAGAGGGTGGGCAGGCTGGGAGCTGCTGGAGGGTTGTGTGCTCATTTTTGTCTATTTTTAATGTGCTTAAAACAAGAAGGAAAGACAACAATGCCCTTTCCTAGTGACCAGCTTCTCTAAAATGATACAGTATTGGGGTTTCTGTACTGAAGATTTTCTTTCACAATGAAGTTTTGATTTATATTTTTTTAATCTAAGTTTCTTCTTTTCTGTCAAAATATTAAAAAAGTAGCAATCTCTTCCCCATTAATGTAATGCTGAAAGATCCTCACATGCTTTGAATCAGGAAAAGCATATTAAAATCCTATGCTCTGTTTTTTAGAGAGCTCTTTGACCTGTCAGTTCCCTTTGAAACCTGGTGATGGTGGTAAACGTGTGGCACTTCTAGCAGTGCTGTCCTGGATGCTAATCCATAAGCTCTCCAAATCACTGATAGAATTGCATCCACCACCTTTATGAGGAGTCCTGGAGCATGTTACATTCATCTTGTGGGACTAGAAGTGGTGAGAAGAGACCTCTTTTCTGGCATGTTCGGATATATTTATAAGGCAGAAAAGAATGAGTGTTGGGAGTAAATCTGTTAACTCTGGACTCCCTCCTGCTGGGATGCTCTTGGATCTGGTTCTTGTAACTGACACCCACAGGTTACACCCAGGATGTGACCTGCACTGCACCGTGTGCCACCTTGAAGACCTGTTATGTGATAGGCATTCAGATGAGGAGATATACCATGGTTCTCATTGCTGCATGCCTGCTTCTTACTGCTTTCCATTGTTTTGAATACCTCTAATATTATCTCCTTCTGAAACTGATTTTTTTTTTGTTTCAAGTTTCTTCTCTTCCTCTGTTTTCTGTAGTTCTACAAAATAAAACAGGAATTTGACCTTCTCCCTCATCTTCCCTGCTGCCTTCTTTCTTATGACATGTTTTCCAGCTGAAAGTACAAGTGCAGTTGGCTCCCAGGTTTTCTTAACTTCTGTTCATGAGCTGGAGAACTTGTATGCAGGCCTTTGCATGTAGATCGAGAAATCAGTGCGACAAAGTGAATCCAGGACTCAGCAATATGGGTTTTTCCAAACTAATACTGAGGACAGTATTGCTTCATAAACCTGTGAAGTGAGATCTATCAGAGAGCTCTCATTGAACTCAGAAAGCAAATGCAAACCTCATCTCAGTACACCAAATGCCATGAAAGCAGATGCCTGCTCCTTAAACATGCTTTGTTTCGCTGTTATGTGTGAGATGGAGGTCCTCATGTGTTACTGAAGAAGGAAGATTTTTTTATTTTTACCAATTCTGTTATCATTAAAAGATTTTTCTCTTAGAACTGAAAAACAGAAGAGAAACTTTAAACAGCAGGCAAGAAGACTGTTATAGGTGACCCACTCATGATTTACAGAGAGAGACTTTAATCAGCACAATAACACGGAGGATCACTATTCTTTGGCTCTGTTTTCTTCCCTGATCTGTCCAGTTAACACTTGGGCTAATTGGTAGCTGTCAAGCTTGTGCTGAATGTACTGAAGGTATTTATGTCCTCTTGAAGGCAAGTGGTATATTTGGGGTTTCAGAAAAATGTCCATTAGAAAGCAATTTCCATGTGTTCAAAGCTTACTCGAAGTGTTATAATTTTTCTTGATGCTTTTCCTGCTGATTGCTCTTGCAAAGCTGATCTATTTATTTCTGTTATCTGTTTAATTGTAAACTTCCAGAGAATAGATTGTCTCCCTTATCACATGTGCAAAGTGCCCACAACAGTCTGGCTTTCCTTCTTGCTGGGACTCCAAAGTGCTGCTACAATTAATATGAGGATGGAATGTTTGAATAAGTTCCTTGTAGCTGCTCTGAATGATGAATGAGTGTGAGAGAGTCTCCTAGTTCTTTTCCTGTAATATAGTATTATTTTTCACATTAACAATTCCAAAATAGTTGAACTTTGACTTGGACTTTTTGGTGTATGTTTCCCAGTGTATGTGTTCATTAAGCTGTTCTGCTACTGAGAGTGAATTCTGGGTGCTGCAAGCCATGCACAGTCCTAGGGAGCTGTGGCCAATCCGGTTGCCTCTTGCTGCTTGATTTTGAGGAGTGAATCCTATCTTGTTTTTGTTTGTACCTCTGTAGACTTTCAGATCTCACTAGAATTTGAGCATATCCCTCCAGGAACCATTTAAAAAAAATCTAGTTTTAAGGGCATATCTCACAAACAACTATTTTTAATTGTTCAAGAAAAAAAAAGCCTATTAAAGGACAATTCCCTTTTGACAGGTATGTCACAGTGGGGCTAGATCTGGTGGAGGTTGGTGGCTTCTTAACTTCCTTTGCAGCTTAACAGTGAAGATGAAGTGTTGGGACAGGACCTCTGAGGACTAGGCTCCAAAAATAACCTTATCCTGTATTTTTTTTGGCAAATCATTCACAGTCTCTTGCTACCTGAATATCTTGTCTGTAGAGTGGGAACTGCAGACAAGGAGGGCTCCATCCTGGGCTGCCACCGCTGCTTCTGAAATTACTGTGCCACCCTGCCCTACAGCCAGGACTTACACAGGTCCTACCCATCCAGAGGAGTGAAGGGTTGTAAACTTTACCAGGCAGTTTCAAAGGCAGGGCCTGATGAGTGATTGACAGGACATGTGTCCAGTGAGGCTACTTGATGGAGGTGCCTGCTAGCTCTCTACTTAGTTTGTTACTTGTCTTACCTGCACAACAAAGCATCTGATGTCAGCAGGTTTTCATGCTTCATTGAAACACTATCAGTGCAGTCTCATAGTGCAGTTGGTTGGGTGACTTTTGCAACTATTGTCCTCTCAGAGCTTCTTTCTGAATGTATTCAACAGAGGCAGGAAAGCATGGTAGAAATGTGGAGACATTGGAGAGCTGTGGTTGTCTGTACAGTTTGTTCTTGGCACTCATTTAATGTTCTTAAACTGTGCCTGGATCCCTCTGTAAGAACATTGTGAGGGGCCTGGCTAATCTGCAGAACCACATCACTTTCAGCATTTTCCCATTGAAAGGCTGAGAAAAGCTGAGATGAGCAAGCCCACGGTAGTGCAAGCAATGGGTAGGGTTGAGTGAAGCAACTTGAATGTCAAGTAGTACAGAAAATGGTGAGAACCTTGTATTAGGCTGTCACTACGATGTTGCCTAAGTCACCAGATGTGAGGAAAACCAAGCGATAAGTAATGAGGGCTTCTTTTGTGTTTGACTTACCCTAAAGAACTCTCAAAGCTGTGGATGGTCATGCAAAGTGTATGTGGTGCAGAGAGCACAAATGTGAGTTACTGGAGAGAGGGATTTGCTGTTCCTGTGCTCTGGAGTCAGGGCTTTTCACTCAGATCAGCATAGATAATTTTTATTTTCTTGGTATACAATAACGATTATACTATAAAAGCCAACAGATGCTTAACTGTCATGTTAGGAACAGCATCACTGTAATTAAATGCCTCAGCTTGTTGCCTTAAACAAGCAGTTTCTTAGAGAATTCATCACTGAAAAAAAAAAGCTTTATTTTGGAGAGAGCAAAGGAGCAAGGAGGAGACTACATTTCTTCCTCCTAATACGGATCCAGCACCCAGAACTTTCCCATTCCCTTAGAAGGGCCTGCTGCCTCTGTGTGGGGATGATGTGGGCAGCTTTCCCTGATCTCAAGTAGTGTGTTCTTTCAGGAGCTTTATGGAGGAGAGTGAATACCATAATCCCCTTGAGCAGATGGATGCATCAAGACAAAAAACCTTCAGGTTCTACGCCACGACTCAGATGCTGCATCACTGTGTACCTGTGAGCTTTGTTTTCAGGTGACCTGCTGTCCTGTGAACTCACACCTCCTGTTTGGGAATTCATGGTAGGTGTTGAAGCCCAAGGCTGAGATTCACAGTCATCTGCCAAGGTGATGGGAAATGCCAGCGTTTCGAGTCACACTTCTGTGGGAAGCCTCTTTCTTCTAGAAGCTCCTAGCTGTGACAGGTGAAGGCCTCCTGACATATGCAGGGTGCTCCTATGGTGCATGAAGACCTCATTTCTTCTTGTCTGCCTCAAACCTATACCCAAGGTAGGCACTGACTGGTGGGGCTGTAGGACAGGTTTGTTGGTTGCCTTGGTTTCTCTGCTGAAGCTAGATGGCTCCATGCCCTCCAGCAGGCACACAGCATTTTGTCTCCTGCCAAAATGCACCTTCCAAATGCAAAAAGTGGGAAAAACTTTTAGTTTGCAAGTTCCCTGTGGAGCTACATCCCCATTTTGGAGGTATTTAGGGGCTGAATACTTCAGCTGAGGAAAAGGATGAATGAGTTCCAGGAAGGCCTGAATGTTACACATTGCCATTAAAAGAAATAGCCAAGAATCTCATTTCTTACAAATTAATACCCCAAATGACTTCCCCACGTAAGGAAGAAAATAACCAGGCTCAGGATTGCTTGTGGGTACAGAATAGCCTCTTGATTTCCCCCTTCCCTGTGTTTTTTTCATTCCTTTTTCCTTCCATTGTTCAATGAGGGCCTGGTCCTTCCAGCTGTCCCATGGGGGCTGCCCCAAATTCAACACTTGTACCAGTTGAAACCAAAGGGCCTCAGACTAAGGTTCTCAGTTCGAGACCCTCAAAGTTATTTAAGCTTCTAATGCCTGAGATGAAGGATGACTCCTTCTCAGTGATGCTGTGCTTGGCAGGGAAAGGCTTTGGCACATGAGACAGTTTGGATTAGATATGTTTAAGCACTTGGGCAGGATCTTTGGGGATCACACACAACTTGAGGAAGGGCCTCTCATCTGTGAGTCCCACAGGTCAGCCCAGTTTCTAATCTCTCAAGATCCCTTTGAACAGTAGCCTGTCCTCCATTGTATCCCACTCCTTTGTTTGGTGTCTGTAATCTTGCAGAGATTGCACTCAGGCCCACCACATAGGCCCTTAGAGGAGACAAGAGAAGTAGTGATCCCAGGGCTGGTCTGAGGGACACCACCAGTTCCTAGCTGCTGGCTGGACTTTGCAGGGCTGGTCATACCTCCTTTAGCCTGGTGGCACAGCTAGTTTTTCACCCACTCTTATATTGTCCATATTGCACTGATCTGATGATAAGGACACTATAGGCCACTGCTTCAAAAAGCCTGCAAAAGTGAAGGGAGACAGCATCCACTGCTCTCTCCTTATCCAGAGTGCCAGTCACCTCATCACAGAAAGTAGATTTTTACTAGCTCAGTCAGTTTTGCACTATCGTCCCTTTACCCTCCAGGATGTGGGATTAGGGGACTCCCCTGGATTTGACATATCTTTAATACATGCTCATGCTGCTGTAAAAGCAATTGAACCCATTATCAAGCAATTGAGTCCCAAATATTCTCTCCAGTTATCCAAAACACTTATATTCTGGGAGAAAGTATAAATGATGACATCCAAGATGGAATAATTATGTAGTGGAGCCTTGCAGTATTTGTGTGAAGGGTTATTACACCAGAGCTCCAAATGTTAGCAAAATAATCCCAAGTGAACAGCCTGCAGTGTTTGCATGTCCATCTCACTCTCTCATACTGCTTGCTCATGTTTACGCGCAGACCTATATGTTTTTTTTATTGCTAATGTCTTCCTCATTAATAGCCTGCTTGAATTTTATGGTACATGTTTTTGGCGCAAAATCAACTGAGAGTTTGCAATTATGTTTCAGGATAGAAGATGCTGTTGACATCATGTTGCTCTGTAAATCTTAGACAAAGAGAACTGTGTTGGAGCATCAGGCATGGTACTGGGCCAAAGACACCAGAGGGTTATTTACAGGATGTTTATGGCCAAGAAGCAGAGTTTGCTGCCAGAGTTACAGTGTCTTCCCTCAACCGGATGCAACATCACAACTGGAGCTGCAATAGGGATGGGAACTTCAAGCAGAGTTTGCCCTGAGACACTGTGGGCCATGTGTGAGGTCTGCTGGATTTCTGTATTTAGCTGAGGAAGGACAGGACCGTTTGGACAATGATGTTAGTCCTGCCTGCCCTTGCAGAGGTGGGACCATCCTTAGTGTAGAGTTCTTCCTGGGCACTTGAGAGGCCTCATATGGGCACACTTTGTGCAATGTTAGGCAACATGCCACGTGAATCACTCTGCAGAGGCTGGAAAAATGTAGCAACATATGGAGCTTTGGGGAAAGAATTGAAAACAAACCTCATAACTTGAGCTGTTTCCTCCCATGGCAGCTGTTCACATGTGCTCTTGGTGCTTGATATGGGCCTCCCTGCTCACTGGGGAGATACCTGGAAGTCGTTAGTGGAGCACTTGTTCACCAGTCTTTCACCACCTCTGTTTGCAGCTGCTTGGGACAAGGAGAGAATTCTATACTGACCTGAGGAAAATGCAATATCTGCTTCCCAGCAAAAGCTTAGTGAACAGCTCGAGCAACATCTCCTCAGCCTCTGATCTATACGACATGTAAACCCAGACTATTAAATAATCTGCGCTGAAGGTGTTCAGCATGGTTTCATAAAGAATGTTATAAAAGGCTGGGGGAGTTTCTAGTGGACACAGTATAGCCATGTCCACATCTGATAAAAGCTCCGTAACTCCAATACAGCCCAAGGTGGCATAACAATTCCCCTCAGGAAATTAATCTCTTTCACCAACAACCACAAAACCTTGCAAGTTAGGTAGAAACCGAGTTGATGACTGTTCTTGCTTTAGTTAGGATGCTGCAAGCATTAAGGTCAGGAGGAAGAGGTTATGTCTACTGCTACAGTTTTCATGTGTGACACTGACTGTTGCCTTTGGACCTCAGCTCTCCAGCCAGAAGGGGAGAAAGGAGTAATGCTTTCTGTCTTAGCTATTTGCACTTTGACTTTTACGATAGGCATGTTTCCTTACCCAAGGAGATCTAAGTCTTACTCCTAGTACAGAAGATGCAAGTGAGTTAAATCTGCTTAGAATAGAACAACTTCAGTACAGAAAGATAAACACAAGACTTAGAATAGAATAAACTCACCTGAAAGTAGGAATTTGCATTTGATGGACTCAAACCACAGCCCTGACAATGTTAAAGATACATCTATCTAGGGCTGTCAAGAAATTCTCATTGAGGAGTCTCCTTTGATCAAACTGACACCCAAATGTGGATGTGCCTGTCTGGCTCACTCATCTTTAGCCTGTAGCCCTTGCAAACACAGAGGCAATCCTTGTCCTGTAGGAAAACTATGGATAAACATATTTTTTCTCGCTGGTTTTTGCATTCTTTCTTAGGGCATTGGCATTGCACTGGGCACTGCATCCCCACTAACGAGTGAGTCCAGTGTGTGGTTCGTCCTGCTCTCTCAGGGGCTAGTTTGAGGTGTGGGTGTTCTTGGGAGTTAGGTACTAATTTTGCCATTAGTGGTGCAGTGCTCTCAGGATGTCCTTTCTCCGTCTTCTCCATGGAAAGTTATTTATTGAAGGCAGACCCAGCACCTCCTCAGGATGTGGACCACAGAAAGCAGAGCTGTGACACAGGGTGGCATCACTAATCATTTCTCTGTGAGATGGGACTAGGGGAGGCAGTTTCTGGGATTGCTACAAGGCCATGAGCTGGGGAAAGGAGAGATGGAAGGAGGGTCTCCACCTCAGCACTGGGTGGGCACTGCAAGGAGCAGAGCTTCTCCCAGGCTCTGCTGTTGTCTGGGGGCCCTCTTGTGGAGCAGTTGCCTTACATATCCAGGGCCGGGATCAGCTGCAGTTTGGGATTGGGCTCGCTGGCTTCTTTGAGCTTCAGACCAGCTTTTATTGAGAGGCAAAGATTTTTTTTTTCTCAGGTTTCCCCACAGAACACCAAATCAGAGCTTTTTATTTGCCCTCACAGCTGGGTTGGATTTCAGCTCCTCTGCCTTTTGCCGATGGAGTGGAAGGATTCATCCCCTGTAGACAACGTATCAGCTGGCCCCTATGTAGTCAACTGAATACCACTCAACAGGTTGTATGATGAAACCCCCAGACAGACCCCTAGATAAATTAGATGAAGTGCAGTTCAAGAACACATTTTTTCTCAACACTTCCTATGAAAGGAATTGAAGGTGATGAGCAGATATCGACAGCTCTATTGGAAATGTTTGCCACAAGGGAACTGAATCCCACCATTGTGTCTGNGTTGAAGGTGATGAGCAGATATGGACAGCTCTATAACTGAATCCCACCATTGTGTCTGAGTGCTTGGTGAGGTCTAAACAAGCTGCTCCTTGCCTCACTCTGAACAACAGTCCTTCATGTGAAGGACCTGCTGCAAGGAATTATGCATTGATTTTGTTGGCTGCTGCTATATCCATGATGATTCTTACTCACTAGGGGCCCTACGCCAGCAAAACTTGAGTGTTTGTTTAGTGCCTAAATGGGAAGGGAGAATTCTTTACTTAAGTTAGTTAGTAAATGCTCTGATGTAGTCAGAGGTATGCAAGAATTAGTTGTGAAGTTGGTTGTTATAGAAGCCCAGATGGAACCTGGCCAGGGGTTCTCTCACTCATTTCCTTATCCCAGAACACTTCACTGAGCTTAATGGGCAAAATATGGTCCATAGTCTAAGTTTTCAGCTAAAAATATCTGTACTCCAAGCACTTTTTTGTGTAACACAGATAGGCTGTCCCCGTACCTTCTAGGATATGTACAGACCTGGTAACTCTGATCATAGTTATTACTTATTTTCCTTTGCTTTAAGGAAGGAGTTTCATCATGGCTTTTTGGTATAGGGCAGAGCCAGCTCTTCTGACATCCAGCTTATTTTCAAACAGCTGGAATGACTCCCAGCACTTTTTGCAGGGATGGCTCAGCCATGCATGCAGCAGCAGCTGAACTGCTGTGAATTACAGACTGATGTACTAAAGATTCTCGAAATTGAAGCTATTTTACTGTAGTACCCTGTGTTGCAAATGGTGGTAATGCATTCCTAACAGCTTGTGAAACAGTTGCTGGAGCTTCATGTTAGGGCTGTGGTTTGCCACCAGAAGAGGTGGTTCTGCTTCTTCCTCACCTTTCCAGTGCAGCTGCCTGTTTTGCATTGCACGTGCCTTAGCTGTGGGAGGAGGAAAGCCTACTGACCTAGCAGAGACCTGACCCAACAGAACTGTAGGAACTGTTTTTCTGATGTATGAACAGAAACCTCATATACAACAACCTGTCTATTAAACAGTGAGGTCTAGTTTAATCCTTATGAAAGCAAATCAGTTTTTCACAGAGCTGCCTGTGCTCCTTGCAGAGCTGCATTGGCCTCAGGTGTCAATGCTTTGCTGCTGTAAAATGAACAGTTATTGCATAAGAGGCCTTCAATCTGCAAGTGCAAATGTGACATAAATGGGTCTAATGTGCACAGGGCTTGTAATGGGTGACAGCTTAAGAGCTGCACTTTGAAAATGTGGTCCTCTGCGTCCCATTTTCTTTACGTGGCTTTCATTTACTTTTGCATACACATGGGGGAAATAAAGAACAGAGCACTTACTACTCTCCAGCAACTGTGTGTTGCTGATCCTTTCTCTTTCTACAGTAAAAATAAAAAGCAGGAGTTATCACAGTGGATTAACTGCTGTTTTTTTACAATGCTGTGAGGGGATGATTTCTGTTGTCAACTGAAGTCTGAAATCTTGCCTCCCTTTCTATTGACATTTGAGTATCAGCGCAGAGAATGCTGAATCAGAAAGGCCAGATGCCCAAAGTGTGAGGTTTTCTGAACACTGGAAACTATCTTCCCTCTCTGCTCTAAGTCCTGCAGCAGACACATTTGAGAATGGTTTAATATGTATCTGGAGACATTTCACCTGAGGAAGGGAAGTGTATTTCTGTGAGCACTTCACAGGTGTGAATCAGGCAAGAACAGTGTTTAATTGTTCTTGTCCTCATGTCACATACTTGAAGTTACTTTTCTCCTTCAAAGACATTATTTCAAGCTGTTACTAGGAACACATTCCTAGGAAGGTCAATTTACTTAAAAGTTTGAAGCTATATTGTGCTTTCCCAGTGGTGACAGGAACAGTTGTTTCTCTGATTACCACTCCTTCCCCTGCCTTTTCTTTCTGAAAAAAACCCCCAAGCACAAATGTTACAAGTTCATATTACTTGCAACCAGTGAGACAGATTACTTTAGAAGAGCAGCATTGATTTTAATTCCGTGTATGCTAGTTTAAGGATGGTGATGATGCAAAGAGAGTTATTGCCATCTTTCCCAGTACACAGGGAAGCCTGGATCTATCCAGGGTGGTTTTTAATTTCAGAGCCCCTGCTCCTGTGTGGTTTTGAGGGGAGCAAACCTCAGACCTAGTGATCCAATACCAAGTAGAGAAGGATAATGAATTTCCTTGATTTGGAGCATTGCTGCTCCAAATATAACTCAAATTGCATATTGCCCTTTTCCCCTGTAGGAATTCATTGCTATTTCACAGTCAGATGGTGTCCACTGTAACTGTGAGTATACTGCTGTGACTCTGAGCAAGACCCCCATGGCAGGAGGGATGGATTAGGTGATCCTCGAAGGTCCTTTCCAATCCAAACATTTCTATGGTTCTCTAGTTCTCTAAAATTTGCTGCAGTGGTTTAAGACATCTCTGTTTATCTGTGTCTTAGCTGCTCCAGAATTTTAACAGAAATTGAAGGTAGAGTCATTGTATTTAATGATTTTTTTTTTTTAAATTTCAGGAAGAATAAAGCCTACCTGAAAGAAAAAAAGTCAGCCAGACATTGTGAACTTTTTGGATGCTTGTGATGGTGCGTCTGCTCTTTCTCAGACTCCTGGAAGGATGAAATTAATTCCATTTTTTTCTATGAGAACATCAAATCATAGTGTTATTTAGATTGGAAAAGACTTTTAAGCTCATTTAGTTCAACCATAAACCTAATGCTCTCAAGACCACCACTAAACCATGTCTTCAGCACAACATTTATACATACACAACATTTGTAGTATGTAAAGGGCCATTCCAAACTTACACAAGTAAATCAAGGAAAGCTTGAGCTACTTTTTTTTGTGAGCTACTTTTGTGATACTCTTAACAACCGAAGGACTATTCCTCTTAAAACACCTCCTACTCGCAAAAACATTAAAAGTAGGCCTTGCAAAGAACATTAGTTACTTAAGTTAAATTCACTTCCTGGAATATAGACTTTGTTAAAGTATCTTAAAGGACTTATTTACAGATTTCAGTTCAACATTGAAATGCTCATTTTGACGAGCTAGTGATGAGATGTCATTACTTGTTCCACTGCCAACCTTCCATTCAATGATTAGCCACCCTACTCATAATGTTTTTGCTTGATAGTATCAAGCATACGTTCCCTTTGATTGGATAGAATATTCATTGGCAGAGGAAGCAATGAGGCATGTAATTCTATTTATGTTCATCCCTTAATCTGTTTCTACAGTTAAGGGATCTAATAATTCCATCTCTCTTTCACCATTGATTGTAACTTAATTTAGTAAATCTCATGCTTTATTTAATGAAAAATTTGAAGAGTTTCACTCCTAAAGTGGGCTGCTCTATTCTTTACTGATAAAAAAGCATTCTGTCAAATGAAAAGCATTCACAACTTTTTAATGATTACAAATATTAAAGTTTAAGCCAGCCATGCAAAAATTATCTTTTCTGAGGGTTTTTATATAGCAAGATTAAAAGCCCCCAGGAAAAATCCTGCAGTATGAGGATGTGTGTCCTTGTAGCATTTCTCATCTGATCAGATGAAGATGTCTACAGCAGTAGTGTCTGTATCTGATCTCATCATCTAGAACCTCTTTAAGCTCAATAAAAAGCTATGGACATGTCCATAGCGTGATCACACGTCATCACAAAAAGCCATTCTGAAGTATTTGCTGTGAACTGCTGTTTTCTTTCCAGTGTCTATAAAAAGATACCTTTTGTCCACACATATGCACCCAGTGCTATTTGAGATGTTGTAGTTTATTTGACATAACTGCATCCTGTGTAGGATGAGACCTCTCCCTCTCTGGAAGTGTAGCTGGAGACTAGCATCTCATCTGGCACTTGATGCTTGTTTGAGGTAACCAAATCAGGAAAGCCTGCATAAGCATGGTCCAAGACACTCTGGGGTGTCAGTTTAGGTGATCATACTTGAACTCTGACACTGCTCAGGGAGGAACAGGACATCTCATGCATCCAGTGCCATGCATCCAGCTCCATATAGATCTCCCAGATCACCTGTAGCATATCAAACATTAGACAGTCGTACTTTTTCAACAAAATCAAGTCCTGGAGCTCACTGCACAGTGAATTCACACTACTAGTATACATGTGGGCAGCTAAGTTTCCACCTATGAATCTGGAATTGCATTCTACCCCAAAAGTTATGTACTTCTAATTTCCAGTCTTTGTCACATATGGTTAGTATTCAGTGACAGGTATGAATGAGATCGTCTCATTGATCTTGCTTCAGAAAGTGTCTGTTTGCTGGTAGAGCTCAGTGCAATGTAGTGTTGCTGACATATCCTTTCCACAGGAGGGATGCCGGCAGTCATCCTCGGGTCCTGACTCACTGAAAAACTCTGAATTGCCACAGCTGAGATTATTTGTCTATTCCAATGTGAAGATTTGGAATGAAGATTCATCATCCAAGAACAGAAATCCTCCCTTAGGATCTGCTGGAAGATCTTACATGCAATGGTATACATGAGAAGCTAGCTTTGTCCCTTGGAAATGGTCTTAATGAAGACAGGCTGAGCTGGAACACATGGCTGCCATGAATTAGTGCAGAAGGAGCAAGGCCATGCCTGACTTCCATTTGGGTGTTGAAATCCTGCTGATTTAACCAAGATTTCTGTATCTACAGAACAGCTGGTAACGCAAATGCTTCTTTGGATCTGGATGAGATCAGAAATGATGACAGTTGGAGCCATCCTATCTCCCACTAATACTGTCTTTATCCATTGCTACTAAATTAGTTTCTACACTAAAACTATTTTAATATTTTTTTGCTATCTCAGATTTTAGCAGTTTGTTACTAAATCTTGCTCTTTTTGGATAATCCAGTCTTCTGAAGTACATGGGACTTATTATGCTAAAAACATGATAGTGAGCTGGATGGATCACTACTCTGATTCAAGACAACAGTCCTAGGACAATTTTTGACCAGCACAGTCAGTTCCTTTATATATCACAATTACAGCTTAATATAAAAATATGACTTATATGTGGCTCTGTAGTCTGTTTGTTACTTTGGCTGACATGGGTCAGACCGAAAAGACCAATACCATTTATACTTCATTTACAGCAGTTTGTGCTGGTCTGCATGACCACTTGAAGTAAGGTATGGGCTAAGGGAGAGACAACATGGTGACTTCAACAAAGCGGACACTGGAGGGAAGTAAGTAACAGAAAAAGCTGGTAAATTAACTCTTACTCTCTCGACAAACTTTCTAAATTAACAGATGCTGGCATTAATATAGCAATAAACAAGAATTTCCTGAATAAGAGAGGGGAGAATAAAACTTATATAATCGATATATTTACTCAGCTTCACCTGGTAATTTTTTCACACTGATTCCTACAACGTTAAAAATAAAGCTTCTTATGCCAGTCAAAATTCATGTTTGACAGAACCATGACACACTGCAGATGATATGAGATGCTGCAAAACCTGCAGTGGCAACTGGTTTGGATGGGACGCCCCTGTAGGGACAGTGAAACAAACTACCTGGGGAGCTGGTGGAGCTTCCTTCATTGGGGAATTTTCACAAATAAGTCAAAGAAAGATAAACCTGGAAGCCTCTTAGGCAGGAATGCTTCTGCTTCTGTGCTGTGTCTCTTGGGTTCCCAGACTATGCAGTCTGCAAAAGAATTTTTGGTCTATGATATTTCTTTGAATTGAGGTATTCTGCGGAGGTGGAGTGCCCAAACTGATAACAAAAGGCCAACACAGTTAGTTTCTAAGTCAAGTCCTGTGTTTAATGAATTGACTTAAACATTAAGTTTTCTTTCAATTAATTAATATTGACTTGAAATTTTCTTTATTTTTTTCAATAGCTGCTTGTACTAACACTTCAGATACTTCTCTAACTCTCCCTTGTTACACCACTTTCTCCTTCATTTTACATACCTGTAATATCAACTCTACACTGATGATATTTTTTTTTTTGCTTTTGAAATTAGGACCTGGGTGTGCAACATCTAGGGGAGCTGTTAATAAGATTACAAATGTGTGCACACCCATTGATTTCAGCAGGATGGTTCAATGTTAAGCACACTGGGAGATGGCAGGAATTGTGTGTTGAGCCTGAAAATGCTTTGACCTCATGGTCTGAGCTTTGCCTTTGGGTTCTTCACCAGGGGAGATTTAGGCTAGACATTAGGAAAAAAATTTTCACAGAAAGGGCTATTGGACACTGGAATAGGCTACCCAGGGGGGTGGTTGATTCACATTCCCTGGAGGTGTTTATGGCATGGGTGGACGAGGTGCTGAGAGGCATGGTTTAGTGTTTGATGGGAATGGTTGGACTCGATGATCCGGTGGGTCTCTTCCAACCTGGTTGTTCTATGATTCTATGATTCAATGTATTGACTTCACGAGGACCTGCCTTGACATAGACATTTCCAGGCATGTGCTGCATGGTAGCAGCAAAGAGGAGAAGCTGAGGAAGGAATGCAATCTCCTCTAAGCAACATACAAAATAATTTTGTTCTGAACTTTGAAAGACAAGAGGTAGCAACTTTTCTCTGCGAGCTGTGTGCCCTTTCCCTGGCACTTCTCTCTCTTTTACCTTGTCAAGTCAGTGATGTTTTTTCAAGTTGTATCCTTTGCATTTCTGTTTCCTTTGATCTCCCTGTTTGTCTGCTTCAAATGTGCATGTTCACAGAAGCAAGTAAAACTGTCTTGCCTTTTATATGTGCTTTTCATTTGGGTGATGGCATGTGTCATGTTTAGGCAGGAGGTGGCTATTATTTCAGCTATCCATCGACATAAAAGAGCCAAACGTTTTTTTTCTAAGGCTCCTAGAAAATCAGGGAATTATTTTCACAGATTTTTCAATCTAACACATAATATCAAGGCTAAAAGAATAAATATTGACTTTTATACTTAAATATTAAACAATATAAAAATTTACTAAGTTTTTTTCTGTTGCAAACTCTACTGGATTACTGCATGCAATGGAAGTTAATTTTGCTTTATATAGTGCATTAAATTTAAAGCTTATTTAAGCAGTATAATAAAATATAATAACGCTGAGAGTATCTTGGGATTTGCAACAAAAATCTTCCGACTTATTCTATTTAAGAAGTGGGCATGAGTCTTAGATTTATTGTAGGTGTTTATAGATCTTTGTGAAATTCTGTGGCAGGAAGGATGGTTATTCCTGCTTTGCTGACATCACACAATGTAAAAATTCCTCAGGATTTTGTAGAAGTTCCATTGTAGTTTTAAAATCATTACTAAGTTATGCTAAATGTAACACTGCATATTTTGTTATATTTCATTATATTTCATTATTTCTTAGGACTTTCAGTTTGCTCTGATTGATATTTCTGGAATTTCCAAGATGAAATTATGGAGTAGAGAGAAATAAGCACAGTACTGAAGGAATGATGGATTTTGCTCTGACTGATTTAAAATTATTTTCCTTGCCCTAAAATCTTAGACTGACAAAAAATGGTGATCTAGCTAATTCTCCTCAGGGACTGAAACCAGTGATTTGCCTTCATTTACACTAGTGAAAGAGCTTCCTTGAACACTTGCAAAGAGCAAGAGGCAAGTCCCATCATCCAGGATCAGTTCAAAACCAGACTGCAACCATGAGGGATTTTGTCATTGTTTAGCTCCAGAGACCTTCTGATATCTCTCTAAGTACATGAATTTTAATCTATTGAAATAACAGAACAGGGAAAGTATTCTTGAAATTGTCCAGAGGGAAAACAACTGTCCCATCTGTCTGATGAGAGGAATTACTCTCATGCAGAAAAAGCATCTAACAGTCAGTGATAGTAATAAGCTTTAGACTATGCCAGGATTGGTTCTTCTTCTGTTAATACTGATCATTTAACAGTCATTTTCACCCTGCCTCATTTTGTCATCTTTGATCCCTGCCTCAGTTCAAGAATGGGTTTGGCCTTCTAGTTCATTAGTAGAGGAAGTGCATACTATCAATAAAATATTCTAATAGAATCATAGAATCACCAGGTTGGAAAAGACCTATTGAATCAAGTCCAACCATTCCATCTGCAACTAAACCATGTTCCTCGGCACCTCNTGCCCTAAGTGCAGGACCTGGCATTTGGCCTTGTTGAGCCTCATCCCATTGATCTCAGCCCATCAACCCAGTCTGTTCAGACCCCTTTGCAGAGCCTCCCTACTCTCCAGCAGATCAACACTTCCTCCCAGCTTAGTGTTGTCTGCAAACTGGCTAAGGGTGCACTCAATGCCTTCATCCAGGTCATTGATATCATCCTGATCATAGCAGTCTGACTGCAATGGAATTCATTCTAATTTGCCTCTTGTACATTGAATGGTTACATCTTGTTAGTTACTTGTATTTTATTATGGGTCTATCACAATTTCTTTAATAGGTTTAGCTTCTTACTTGTGTGCTTCCCACAGCAGCAGCAGCCTCCAAAATCAAGGATGTCTTCCCTGTGTGAAACAGTGCCAGGGTTGGGTTTGACGCTCGCCACCGTACTTGTGGGATGACCAGTGATTCATGCTGCCAAAACCAAGGAACGTCTTGAAAGTGGGTCAGGCTTTGCTGGTGCAAACTGCAGATCTGATATTCCAAAATAAATTCCGATGAGCAGAAAGTTAACTTCAAGCTCATCTGAAAGCTAAGTGCTAAGAACTGTTTCTTGCATGTGAAGATGGATTTTAAATTGGTTTATTTTTCATGGAAAGTGCCATTAGGCACTGGAACAGGTTGCCCAGGCAGGTGGTTGAGTCCTCTTCCCTGGAGGTGTTTAAGGTGGACAAGGTGCTAAGGGCACGGTTTAGTGTTAGGAATGGTTGGACTCAATGATCCAGTGGGTCTTTTCCAACCTGGTGATTCTATGATTGTATGATGTGTATGTCACTCAAAATAGGCCTCTGTATGTTGACTCCCCAGTAGTTGTCAGAGTACAGCTAGATCATAGATTTCCTGTCTTTGCATTTCATCAAAAGATAAATTTACAGTTTTAGATTTGCCTCTGCGTCTCTGCTGCTGCCATGTAAGTGCATCACTTCAGACTGGAAAGAGTTTATACTGACATTTTAGTCAACTGATAAATGCTCATTGACTTTACATGGGTAAGGTTAGTGTATAAGTGGAGAATTCACCTTCAGCATTCTTTGGTGGATATGCATTTGGTATTTTTGTTCCTAGCGAGATCTTCCACCTTTTACTCATTATGACAGCATGACTGATTTTTTTGCTTTTGACTTATCCTGTGTTGGTTTCTGCCTTGTGCTGTCTCCTGTTTCCATGAGCTGGAGAGAAGAAATGAGCTGGAGGCTGCAGCTTTGGGTGCCTTCTTTCTGGACACCAACTTTCCCACTACAGTGAGAAACAGGAAGGGACCTGTGTTTGATATAGAAGTTTTCTGCTGCTTGGAAGTCTGACTGTTGATGGAAAAGATTAATTAGAGCAAAGCAAACTTGAATTGTGTACAGCACTATCTGTGGACTGTGCATGTGGATGCTTAGTTCAGCTCTTCTGGGCATGGCAATGTACAATCTGTCATTAAGTGGTCCATATTCTGCAATCTCAGGAATGTGAATATATGTTCACAGGGGACTCCGGGGGGCTGTGCCTATGGTGTGAAATGGAGGTGGGACAGCAGGTCCTGGCTTAGTGCTAGTCTGGCTGGTCCAGATCGCTGTATCAATTACAGGTTGAATGTAAGCTGCTGGGTCAGGGTCTTGGGGTTCTGCCTCTATGGGATCCTCACCTGGCTCCATTTCACCTACCAGAGAGCTGGATGACGTGAGATTATTTGTGCGAGATAAAAGATGGATGTCAGTTTACTGCATGGCCAGTGGTTAAGTTTTCACCTGTCCCTCTAATGAAAGAGCTCTTAAGTGAATGGAAGGAGACTCTCATGGAGCAACTGTGCATTCATCCACATTGCTTCCTTTTGGTTTCATTGCAAACTGCTTTCCCTCCAGCACTAGTTCTACTTCTCCATTTGTAATTTTATGCTTGACCTAACATATGTCAGTCTTTCAGAATGAATGTTACCAGCCTGTTCCTCATTTTTCTTCCAAAATGCAGTGGGACTGCCACAGTGTATCTGTGAAGCTCTGGATGAAGAAAAGTCCAAAGCAAGGGAGACAGCTGCAGCAGAGTGTCCTTGGAAGCCTGCTCCAGCATAGGAGCTGCTCCATCTACTGGAACTACCAAGGGAGAACTGCTGTGCTCCTGCTTAAATGAGAAGCGGGCAATAGTGTTTCTACGTACATCACATTACAAGAGGTCCTGCTTGGTCTATTTTTCCTTTGCTGTAGTGGAGTGCAGAGAACTAACCTTTTCTCTGGATTAGGAGGATATATGCCAGGACAGAAATCCCATGCTCCCAGGCAAAGTACTCTTCGAAGACCTCACCTCACTGAGCCCCTCTGAAAAGTTTGGGATCAGGCACAGATTTACACACTTGATTAGTATGAGCCTGTAAAAAAAAGCTCATTTTATTCAGGCTGTGGTTTAGTTTTGCTAGTCCCAAACTTGGCCCCATAACAACTTCTACCTGTAGTAATACATGATCAAGCTTACCCATACGCACAAATAGAATTTATTATTGCAACTACTACCTTGTTGACTTGTCCATTTGTAGAGTCACATACGAGGAAAATTTTGAAAGACAGCCATAGCCTAGCTGGAACAACATGAGAGCTGTATTCGCAGCAGTACAGCTGGCATAGCAGTAGTGACATAGCCAAAATTAAATCACTGCTCTGGGAATACTTGGCAGCACAAAGCCAGATTGGAAGCACACAACAGGCTTGATGATGTCACAGGTACTTTTTCCTTGTCCTAAACCACTCCAGAATAATGTGGGAATTTTATTTCATAAAGTGTGACATTCTTAAATGTGTTCTCCAGTGATTCATTTGGTTTGGGTGAGGAAACATCCCTCTCAGTTCCCTGTGTACTTACATACTCATTAATCTTCTCCCAGTAGAGAATTTCCATCTTTGTTTTAAGTATCTGGAAATGGCAAAAAAAGTCTGGATACATCATCTATTAGGACAACTTCTTGTTCATTGAGTAAACAGAAGATTAACACTGCAGAGTTTTGGCACTCTGTGATCTGAAGTGTATTGATGTCAGTAAGTTCATAGATTTATTTGTGCAATGAATTGAGCTTTCTACCCTATCTGGTTTAAAAAGTGATATCTCTACTAATTATACTTTCAGGATCACGATAAAAGTGAATTTTGGAAGTGTGTCCTTCCAAGGCAAGTCGGTTTCATCACATAAAAGGATCAGTGACTCCTGATCCAGGGACGATAGAATCATAGAATCATAGAATAACCAGGTTGGAAGAGACCCATAGGATCATCAAGTCCAACCGTTCCTATCAAACACACTACACACTACACAAACAGATAGAGCCACTCTGCTTTGAGAGATTCTTTAGGCTTCTGGATCAAACCTTCATTAAAACTCACCAACATTATTTGCAAAAGATGCTGTCTCCTTCTGACATTATTGGATGTGATCAATCTTTTGGTGCCTAACTCTCTGAAAGCTGGGTGTAACTTTCTAGCATGTTGGTTGATTTGAAGGTCTTATAATGGAGGAAGGTGCTGGGGAAGACCTACCATTTGGATACAGGCGCTCCACTGTGAGACTTATCCTCATCACATTGAGCACAGTACTGTTTCCTCTATGTAACAAAGATGAAGCTTTGAGTAATTTTGATGTGGTTTTGATTATTTGAAAATTCTTTCCTAACACTTAAAAGCACGTTTGATGGAAAATAGTAAGGGTGGAGACTACATCTTCCGTTTAAAGGAAACTCTGATTTTCCATTCCCAACTGGAAAGGAAAAACTACTCTTTCCAAGTAAGTGAAATTCCAGGAAAGCAGATAGATGAGACAAAATGTTTGGTCTTAATTTCAATCTTTTCTAAGTTTTGTAACTGGATTTTTTTTGAAACTCCATTTCTGGAGAAATAGAATGAGAATTTACATTCCAAAAGGGCAAAGTAAGATGCATGAACTTCACCATGTTTTGTTCACTTTCTTTATTGGGTAAATACTATCAGAACTGACAGATTTTTGAAAATTCATAGATTATGACAATACTAGACCTGTTTTTTGGCCCTCAAAAATACTTTTAACAAAATCTTGCTAACCAGCTGCTATCTTAGAACAAACATCCAGGCAGATCTTCTTGAACAAGCTTGCCAAACGCACATGAACAGTCTAATCCTAGAGTTAACACAAATGAACAGTATCAGAGCAGGATACTTCAGAAAAGACAACACTGTTTCAAAGGTGATTCAGCTGTTGTGAAGGCTGAACTCTCTTTTTCTATTCTTGCTTTTGGATATTTTCATCCTCCAATTCCTTGTTGTAACTTGCTGAACCAGTTCACAGGGCTGCAGTGAAGCAGAGATTCTATAGTAACTTCATTTATTTTGAACAATGGAGATAGAAAAGTTAAATAAGAAAATGAATAATTCAGTTTCTAGTAGAGTATGCTGTGTCTATTATAGAGATATTGATTGTGATACATGATGCTCTGTCCTATAACATTTTACAGCAGATTTAGTACCAGGTACCTCAAACTGCATTTTAGAAGCCAGCATGAGCCTGGGAGGGAGGAAAATGGGGATTTAAGCCACCTAGATGAACCCAAAGAATCTGTGCCAGATATGGTGTTTTGGGTAGGCTGAAATTGTGAGATGCAAGCATGCTACTTGGCTGCTTATTTTTGTGAAAGCGAACATCTACTGCTTCGAGCATTAGCATAGCCTCAGGAGTACATAAAATTCAGGACTATAGGTCTTTAGATCTCTTGAGTTTCTTATTTTAGTGCCAGCCTTGTCATAATTTTCTTCATGTATGTGCATGTGTGTGTTTGTTGTAGAAATGTAGAATGACAGCAGCAGCAAGCCTAGATTTTAGCTTTGGTGATATATTTTGAAAATTACTATTTATTTGATAGCACTTGAAAATAAATTAGGTTCTTGAAAGGAAATTGTATGGAAAAGGAGGTTACAGTGCAATGAAGGATTTGACATTACAGTGAGGAGAAATTGTGGGGAAGAAAATAAGTTATGGAAATAGGAATATGTGGTTACTGAAGTTAGTGTGGGTGGCAAGAAACAATTTTGCACGTGAAGTGCATGTACATCCCTTTTCTGAAAAGCATGTGAAATAAGTGAATTTTTATTTTAAGGATAAAAGCTTCTCTTAGAATTTTTATTTGAGTTCCACAGATGAACAAGAACTTGGAGTAATTATTTACTGAGGAACAGATTTTGGAAATGGCCAAGTAAAATACACTCCTCAAGATTGCTCATCCCTGTATGACTCCACAGCTTTTGTCTTTTGCAATGACATTTTGCCTTCATTGGACAAAAATGTGAGCAGTTAAAGCCAGTTGGAAAATTGCTTTGGAAATACTGCTTGAAAAGAAATCACTTCATTGTCAAAATAGAAACTGATGTGGAAAATTCCTGTTTTAATTGAAACAAACACAACAATGTAAAAGCCAAAATAATTATTCCTCTTTCGTTCATTACAACTAATGGCCCACTTTTGTATGTGACCTGGGTAGAGCGCCAAAGACCTTCCTTTTTTTCAGTGGATGAAACCCGAATCTTCTTGTGCAAAACAAAATAATCTTTCACTGAACTGTTTGTGAGAGTGCAAACATTCGACTGTCCTAATAACGCCAATTCTTGTGCATCCCCTACAGAAATGGGTGGACATAGCCATGCAAATGGGCAGATAACCTAGCAACAACTGTGAGTTCAGAGTTTGCCTGTCACAAATAATTGCTAATCACACAAATTCCTTTATTACAAGATTTGTTTGGATGCCATAAAGACAATAAAACACGGGGAAAAAATGCTCAGCTGTGTCTCTTACATTTTGAACAGGTTGAGAAGGCTTTAGAATTTCAGTAAGCTGCAGGAAAGGAGAACTTTTTGTCCAGAACTCTCAGATACACAGTGCAAGTCTGCCTAGGTCAGATAATCTTAATAGCATGTGAGGAAATTGAGATTCTTTGCTCATTCAGAGATCATCCATCATAGTCAGAATTAAGTATCCGAGCATTTCTTGCATGAAAGTTAAGGAAGGTACGGAGAGGCAGCATAATAGTATGTGATTGTGAAGTAATGAAAGATGCTGGGGCTCAATACTTAATTACATGAGGTCGATCTGCCTGCCTGGCAGGGTAATGTCTTCAACATCCAAAGTGCTGAGACAGATTTTCCAGCCCAGGAAGTGCAACACCATTCCTCCTCCATCATTCATGAAGAGGTTAGGTGCCTTGTGGTTAACTGGACCAGAGACACAGGATCGGCAGGATTCATAAATGTTAAGAGCAGGGCTGCGTGTGTGTGAGGAAGGTCTGTACAGATTTGAGTCAGTCTAGGAAGCAGCTTAGTTGTGCGTTCCACATGCAGAGGCAAAGCCGATGACCCCTGAAAGTGCTGCCGTGGGTCTCTTGGCATGCACTCCATCATGTCCAGAGGATCACAGAAGACCAGACACAGGCACCCCAGCACCATGTACAAGGCAGAGCGTGAAGGGGCTGAGGTGCAGGGACAGGCTCAGGGGGTGCACCAAACTCAAGGAGTGCCAGGTGAGTCTCAGGTTGAGGGCTGTGTCCAAGGTCAAGATCATTCTCACATACCTGAGGCAATACATGTAACTAACTGCCCTAGAAAATTTATTACTATGACTGTAGACTGATTGTGTCTCTGCAAGGTTGCAGCTTCTGTATTAGATTTTTACACCTCACTTGACTAATTATATATTGTTGTAGTGACTGATTAAGCAGAACAACCATTTAATGCATCTGGCCAGACCGAGACACCTGCAGAGGGTGTAGCTCTTAGACCTTGTCTCCACTGTAGCTGCCCTGTATGAGAAGATGGAGGGTACAACTTTCCCCTTAGGAAGTTGCTAGCACTTTGGGACCGTCCTTGACCTGTGCTGCTCCAGGAAAGCAGAACAGCTGACTGGCTCCAAGTATGGAGTTTGAAAGCGAAGTGCTTTTCCAGGGTCCACTGCCTTGAGTTCTCATGCTTGATAATATGAGTTCTCCATTTGCCCTTACAATTAGGCTAATGCCCAGTACAAGTTGATAACAGACAATACTTCTGCTACCATTTTATAAATATTGTTGCAAGAGTAAGTATCTGGAATCTGCACACTGCCTCTGAAAACCAGTGTGCTGCCCTGCACTTTGGGAAAGGGCAATGCTGAGATGAAACCAAATCAAAGTCTGTCTAATCACTGTCACCAATAGCAAAGAGTTTTTTGTTATTTTTTGATGCATGTTTTGCTGACACCGTTTTAATATTGATACTACAGGTAATAGGGTGTAAATCTATAAACTGTGGTGATCTATGTATTACAGAGCTGGGGCAGGCTCTGGAAAGAACTGGAGACCCGTCTGCTAGCTTTTTGATGTCTATCATGACTAGCTGGATGAAAAGATTTTTGAATCCAGGAAAAAAGAGTGTTACCTTTCATCATATGTAGACATGAAGGATCTTAAACATGCTTAAATCTTCCAGTGACTGGAAAAGGCGGTACTGCTCCCTATTTGGGCAGAACTGAGGTATCTGAACAAATAAAATAATAATGAACAGAAGCTATTAAAAATAAGAATAAGAGTCATTGTCCTTCAAGAGTTATGTGATTCTTGAGAATTGTTACTGCCCCCAACACTTCTCATCTGGAGGTTCACTGTCTACAGCAGGATGAGTCGTTCTAGTTCATTGCAGTGTGCAAAACATGGTTTTCTACAACCAGCTGCTGGAAGGACCAGAAATGTGCATCTACTCCTGGGTCAGGTACAGTAGGAACCTGGAAACTGTGGAAACCTCTTGCAAGATCTCAAGGACTTGTCTGGTCATGACTGCCTATTAAAAAGCGCAACCAGCTGTTAAACAAACTTGGTCCCACAACATGTTGTTTTTTAAAATACCTACCTATAGCAAAGTGTGCTCTCTTCTCTCCCACAGATGTATCGCAAAGCTTCTTGCTTCCCAGGGCCCTGCTTTAATCATCAGATAACACCAGCTCAAAATAAAAGCTGGGGAGAGTTAGGGATGCCCAGTTGATAGCCCTTCCTTCCTTGCACATAGAAAATTAAATGATGCTAGATTCAAATCACATGTGAGTCATGAGCACCAATAAGGAAGGTTTGACACAAAACTGTCTCCAGGGAGCCACAACTAGACATCACACTTTGTGCTTTTGATGAGTATTTTTGCCTCTATAGCAGTTGTGCACCTTACTATTTCACACTGTCTTATGAAGCTGAGGGGGAAACCTGTGCTAAGCTCTGTGAATAATTAGTAAACTCTGCTAGAGGCACTGAAATGTATGTTACTTTGAATAGCTGGATGCTTGACTACCTGTACAACCACTACTTTCACTGTCACATCTGTACTTCTAAATATACTGTTGAGTTATGTCTTAGCGGCTCAGTCTGTAACACATCTGGGTGCAGATAGTGACCATTGTGTTTGTAAGCACCAGTGTGACCCAGCAGCCACAAATAGAATCATAGAATTATAGAACCACCATGTTGGAAGAGACCCACCAGATCATTAAGTCCAACCATTCCCACCAATCTCTAAACCATGCCCCTCAGTACCTCATCCACCTGCACCTTAAACATCTTGAGGGATGGGGAGTCAACCACTCGCTGCATCTTTAGGTTGGAAACAAGCTGTGCCTATTCATTGTGAGCTACAGTTTTACTATTGACTTGGGACTGGTTACTGGTATTTGACATGACCACACAGCAATACTGGGTGCCTGGTCCTCTTCTGATTTGCTTCTGCTGACACAGATTCTAACTTTGCCATGATTAGTTCAGACCCAGTCTGTGGCAGTTTCCAGTCCTATAGTCCTTTCAAGGTATTATAATATCACGGCAACAAAGAGCTTTTCACTGGCACTTAGCAGTGCAGTACATGCTAGAGATTCATGTGAATCACAAGGAAATGGTTCCCACTACTTAGGACATCAAGTTAAAGGAGAAAGCTATTTCCATAGTAACCACATATGGTAGGTCAGATGGTGACTTTCCAGATTTACCACCAGTGGTTTTGATCCTGAATCATTTATACAGTGAATTTAGCATCTCTGGTCCTCTTGGCATATTGCCTGTGAATCTTCATGTTAACATGTGGGAGAAAAGGAAGTTTTACATATAATACCAGAAAGGCTTAGATTTGATGTTTTTATTCGTAGATGAGATATTGCTATTCTTAAGGCAAATATCAGCACAAATAATAGTGGAAACACTTGGTCTCACTAATCTACTTTTTACTAGGGACTGTGCAGTATACACTAATTTGAGCATGATATAGGTCAAGCTGGCAGCACTTGCTACCAGCAAAAAATTTTTTCTTCTCGAAGACCTGCTTTTCACACTTGAAACTCCTTGAAGCTTAAAGTGCTGCAGCTGAAATTCATCAAGTATCCAGTTTCTTTGGACTGTGACTTTTGCAAGATAATTTAAACCAATTTGAGGCTGAATATAAGGGTGAAGTATTGCTTTGTTCATGTTAAAGTTTTCTTAAAATTGCTTTGCTGAGAAACTTGACTGCTAGTAGTGGGAACAAGTATCTAAATTGCACAGTAAGGTCATATCAACATCCTGACTTTTCTTTATTTGTTCCCAAGAACTAAAGCCAAACGTGATGAAAGTGTAATTTTTTTAATTAATTTCATTATCTGCTGCCTTTCCAGCTTGTTAGGGCTCTGCAGAACCCAACCTTTCAGCTTTTCCTAGCAGCAGACCTGAAGGAGGAATGAGGGACATGATATTTTATTACCTTGTGGACACCCTTTGTAGATCCTGGTGTAAAATAGTCCCAAAACTTCTTTACTGTTGGTGATTGTTTCCAAAACCCATAAGATACAGCTCTGCATGGAAGAGAAATGCTTTCTGATAATGGGTGTATATGAGTCATAGAATCACTCATTTGGAAAAGACCTTTGAGATCACCAAACGAAACCATACCTGTCCACTACTAAATCATATCCCTTTATACCTTGTCGTGTCAGACATCACCCATGGGCCATAAGGACTCATTGCATAGCACTAGCATGTCAGCTTGCTGCTTTGCCCAGGAAGTTTTTGTCAGGGGCACTCCCAACCAGACTGGCTGCTTTCCCATACATAGGGAATAGAGAAATCAGAGTACTGTATGCTTTCCTATTGACACTTGCTCCTAAACCCTGCAAAGACAGTGCTGTCACTGCCCAGCAGAATATAGAGCACCTCATAGTGTTGTACACAGCAATATTACCAATTACTTCTTTTGACTTACAGCTCAGTTGGGTCTTAACCCATGGAGCCAAAACTTTCACTAGAACCTTCTGCTCCAGGTTGAATATTTTTTTAAAGTTTGGCAGAGACTCCTCAGTTGTACATGAGATGAGAGAATGGTCCCTTGTTCAACCCTTGCCTAAGAGAGGAAATATCCATGCAGCCATCTGTTGTGGACAGTCAGCACCTTGACCTGGAAAAAGGCTGCCTGCTGTTTGGCCAGGCTGGCCATGTGCTGGGTTGACTGCTGTGGAATTCTACCTGCATTGAGACAAAAAAATCTTGGTTTGGAAGTAGAGAAATAAGTGAGTTTTCTGTTTATTTCAGTGGGAGAAAAACCAGGCCTGTAATTCCTAACAATATAATGTAGTCATAAAATACACAGGAATGAAAAAACCTATCAAAAAGCTACCAACCACAGAAACCACACTTGTGCCAAGCAGATCTGCCAGCAATTTTTTTTCCAAATGAATATAACTATTTTGGCACTCTGGCTGTGATGCAAAAATCATTGACTCCCCCCTCTGCTTCACCCCAAATCCTACTATTTAATCTTTAAATAGCAGCGTTTCTTGACTAAAGCATGTAAGAAATGTTCTCCAGAGAACAGCTGAATAGCTGATGAGAATATATCAGTAAATGTTTCTGCATTTTACCTCTTTTCTTTAGATACGGGAAGACAGAGGGTAATTCAGAATGGATTGGGACTGGGCGGCCATTTTTCTAATGCAGGTACCTGAGGTTAGGTGGGATGAATCCAAAGGGGCAGTTGTTCTTCAGATATTGACTCTATTCCATGATCTGAGAAGTTGCATTCCTGCTTACTCTGTCTGGATAATTTCTCATATAACTACTGCTCCTATTCAAAATCATCTTCACCATAGCTAGAGATGGGTTATTCAGTAGAGAGAGTTATAAAGCAGAATCATTTGAATTGGGAGGAACCTCTGAACTTCACATTGCTCAACCCCTTGCTCAAGGCACAGTTGACTTTGAAATCAGAGCATGTTGCACAGGGTCTTGTCCGATCAAGTACTGAATATCTGTGATACTGGAGATTCCCCACCCTCTCTGGGTACTTTCTGCAGTGCCGAACTATTCTCATAATGATTTTTTTTTCTTGTGTCTCTTTAAAATTTCCCTTATTCTGTCTTGTGACTGTTCCCTCTGGGAAGAGATGGACCTCACCTTCTTTAACCTTATGTTAGATAGCTGTAAACAGCAGTAAGGTCTCCCCTGAGCTCTTCTCCCGGCTGAAGAACGATTCTTAGCTTATCCTCCTACATTTTGTGCTCCAGCCCTAGACCACTTTGGTGGTCCTTTCTGTGTCTCTGCTCTGTCAACGTTTACTTTGTGTTTGGGAGCACAAAGCTGGTCATGATTTCCCAGGTGTGGCTACACTGCTGGCTTCACTCTTGCTGCAGCTCAGTATGAATCTGCAAAGGGTGCACTGCTTCCTCAGGTTCACTTAATGCCCACCAAGATCCCAGGTCCTTTCCTGCAAAGCTACTCCCAAGCCAGCTTTCTCTTGTATGGCTTCATGGGGATGCTCCATTCCAGCACACCTCAATGATGGAAAAGGCATGGAATATCTTGGTATAGAGGTGACAGAGGGGATTAAGGCATGGGCAATCGAAGACCCTTTATTGAGTTAGCTGTTACTTTATATACCCTTTTTGGTTACATAACTGAGTGCCCATGAGGGTATCTACAGTGTGTTATTGGCTAAAGGACCATAAAGCTATCACTAACATATTATTGGATAAACTACTGCACATGCTAAAAAACCAAGTTACACTAAAATTAACTAAGTTCATACTTTTCTTCTTTTGTTTTTCTCTCAGTTAGTACTTGTTCCCACTGAACTAGCTCTTTTTTTTGTCTCAGCTGGCTTGTGTTTATCAGAAGGCTGTCTCTTTTTCCCACTGAACGGGCCCTTGTTTTTCCTTCAGTTCTCTGTTTCAAGGCCTTGTCAGAGTTGCTTGGTATCAACAAGGCCCACAACATCAGAGCTGCTTGATGTCAGCAAGGTCCACAGCATCAAGTCGTTCTTCCCTATAAAATGTCTTCACGGGTGATGAGAGGCTGCGAAGTGTAATGTTCCCCAGAGCATGGCAAGCTGATATCTGGCTTCTGTCACTCTAACAGCTTACTCTGTATCGAGATGTGATGTGACCTGGTGTCAAAAGGTGAAACAAAGGCAAAAAACCCCTGTTGGTTGCAAACTGTGCCGCTCTGTAATGAAGTACGCCACAACGAGTTTTGCAGAAGTCTTTGGGCTGCTTCTTTTTTTTCCACTAGAGGGACCCAAATGCAAATAAAAGCTCTAGTTTGTTAGCTGGGAAAAAGTGTGTGTGGGTTCAAGTATATTAGCATTGAAGGAAAGGCAGTGTTTTCTCCCTCTTAGTGTTTGTATTAAGGATCTGATTCACCATTCATTGAGTCTGAGGTAGAAATACTCAAAAGACTTCAAGCAGACACCTGGGATCCCTATTTCAGAACCAGCTTTCAAAACCTGGACATCTTTAATATTAATAGCTAAACTAGCTTCAAGACAAAGACAATCCTTGACCATTAGCCAGAGTGTGTCCTTTTGTTGGCAGTGTATTTTTCAGTTTCTAGGTCCATTTCACTGGTGACCCCTCTGCTGTGGTTCTCTGACACTGCTCTTTTCTACCAGATGACGGCAGAATGCAATTTCTGTTTCAGCTGTCTGAGAGAAGGGAGGGAAAAAAACCACTGCTCATTACCGAATATTTGAAACCTATCAGAAACAAAAGTACAGAGGGAAGGGGTTCTGGATCTTCTATCCCAGTCCATTGGAAAGAAAGGCAAAGGGGAAAAAAAAGCTTAAGGGAAAATACAGTAGCTGATATTTTTTTTGGCTGCATAGTGGAAAAAGCATAGGATTAATCCTTCCTCATCCCACTCAAACTTATCCACAAGATTCACTTACAGAGGCTGTTTTAACTTCAAATCACTGCTGATTAGTGCCAAGTCAACTGAATAAATGTCCTGCCTGGGAAACTAAGTCTGAGCAACGTACTGGGAGAGGATGAGACAAAGCCTTTATTAAAAAGCTTGGTTTCCCCCTTTTTTTTCCTCACTTGGAAAAAGAAATACCTAAACTCATAAGTATGGCTTAATCTTATGTACCCACTGGCTCTACCAAAATATGGCCTTGAGTGTCTTCTAACTACAGAAGTGTTAAATAGAGAAACAAAGATTTACCACTGCTTGGGCTGCACAACCCATTTGGCTGTAGAAAGCTGTGACTATTTGTCCTGGTCCAGTAAGACTACTCAGGATTTTCCCTTAGCATACACCCCTGCTCAAAACTGGACTTAGCTTCAGCGGAGGAGGCTGGGACCAAAACACATTGGGATGGTTAATCTTAATGATCAGGTACCTGAGCAGGCAGAAGGGAAGAGGAGTCAGTAGCTGGACTTTCAAGCACCGATAGTTGGCACTGGTGGTGTGTATGTCCCTCTTAATTTGCTTTTCTGAATTGCCAGGCTCTTATCTGTCCCTTTCTCACTTATTTGTTGCTGTCAAGTTTCCTTCTGCACTCCTCCAGCAAAAGCCTCACAACCCAGCCGCTCACTTTTCTTCCTCTCACCCCTTATCAAGGTTAAAAGGGGAAAGCATCAAAGGCTGCCAGAAATAGGTTCTCTAGGTTCTGTTCTTCCTGTCAGCCATGCTTTTAAACCCAATCCCCTTTCTGTTCATCTTAGCAGGACAGAGAAATTATCTCAGAAGGGAACTATAATTGCAAAGGAAGAGGATGCTGGCCCTGGGAGCAACAGTCCAGAGTCTGGAAAAAAGCAGATGGAGGAAGGCTTTAACTCTAGCACATCTACCCTATGATCAGGCATTGGTCCACCATGCCCCATTTTCACTCACCTTGTTGTCCTCACCCATAGACAAACTCTAACTGGAGCCCTTTGAGGGAAGAAGGATGTGCAACACCTTCACACTGTCCCTGCTCTTCTGTGCTGACAGCCAGACCTCATACCTGCATCAAGGAAGGACTGGTGGGTGGCTGATTTATTCAACTTTGGGCATAGAGGCAGACTCAATCAGTAACAGCACATAGTTTCGGTTTGTGCAATTTTTCTGCATTCCTGGAGCAAAGAACAGCCTAATATTCTTACGCTGGTAAGATTGCTGGGGCTTTCACCAGTTGATAAATGATGTAAAAATAGCACTGTGATCAAGCTGGCAAAAATGTCAACTGGTGACTTGACCTCTCTATGCAGATCCACTGCTCCTTCTTTTGTTTTCCTGCAGCTCTTTATGTTTCTCTCCTGCCTTATCTTTACCTGTCCCACACACTCTTCTCATAATCTACTGCTGACAGTTTTCTATTAGGCATAATTTCCTGACCATCTTGTGTATAACTTAGACATGCTGTAAATGTGGAGATTTATATGGAGTCATATGAACGGTGCTCTTGAGACGCTTGAAAGGAAAACACTGAAATGAACAACTTTGGCAGGAAAAGTACAATTGGAGAGCTGTAAGGCCAACACATAAGAGGTAGTTAAAGCTAGTCAGTGTGAGTTGATTAAGATGAAACAGACCCTTGGCTTTGACACTATTTGGGATAGAGCCATCAGTGACTGTAAGACTGATGTGCACTTGGGTGGATACGTGACAAGAAATCCCCTGATTTGCAGCATATTCCTGCTTGAAGATTACCAGTATCTGGAAGCCAGGTGGCCTTGGAGAATCCTGAGCCACGAGACCTTTGCAACAGACTGGCAGAGCTGAAATAACTTTGAGCAAGGAGAGTGAACTCCCTATCTGAGGCATGCCTGCCTGGCTCCTGTCTCAGTTCATGTTTCATTTTTTATTTCTGAAAGTACGCTGATTTGCAGAAGAAACTGAACTCAGCAGTCATGGATGTACAGGCAGCTTGATTCCTCACCAGTAAAACCAAGCAAGTAGTTAGTGGTTTTGGGATTGGGCTCTTAATCCTAATGACCTTGCCCCAAATCTGCAGAGTTGCTTGGTATTGGAATCAGTCTGGTACAGTCTGGTACTGGCACAGTCCTAGTTAATATTCTACGACTGGTCTTGCCTGATCTTAGAGCAAAACCTTTCCCTTGCAGCTGGACTGTCTTAGCTCCTGTCCTCAGCTGGTAGGTCCCCAGTACTAGCTATGCTAACCCAGGCATGAGAAAGAATGGAGGAACTGACTTTGTCTGTAGAATCTCTTCAGATATTGTGCAAAGGAGAGCAGCATCCAAAATGGAAGAGGAAAAACCCTCCGTTTTTAAGAGGAAAAAAAATGTTAAAGAAAGAGTTCTCAAGAGCCATATCCATCCAAAAACCTTCATTGTATACAACCAGACTGGCATCTGTGCCCTTTCTCTGCCAGCATAAACCCAGGTAGGAGTTTGGAAGGAGTCTTCCCCTCATTCTTTGGTCATCTGTCACTGATCCTTGTTAAAACACAGCTGATGGACATGCAAGAAAGGCAATCTGAAGAACTCACTGTGACCCGTGGGTCAGTTCTTATGCATGAAAATGTAGTCAGAAGCTGACAGAGGCACTGGATGTACAGGGTGAAAGCTGAGGTTGTAGTCTCCTATGTGATGTAGTATAATTCAACAAGGCAGGGCTCTGATTGTGTTGGTGCCTCCACTCTGGACTTAATATCTGAGATAGTATATCTCTAGCTTTCTGTAGCACCTTAGAAAAGAAGCTAAAGATATTTATTGCTAATCCATTTGAAGATTTCTACTGAAAGCAGAATGAATTGAGATGTTTAAAGGCTTGGGAGGCTTGAGGTGAATTATTCCTACTTAGGTCCATGTTATGAGTTAAATCTTTGGAGTAATTTTCATGCTTGTGGTGAAATTATCATGCTGCTCTTCTGTTTGTGGGCTGCAGGGGGAAGTTTTGTAAGATTTGCAGGATAATTTACCTTTATGTCAAAACTTATAACTCTGGATAATATACCTCCATAGGTTTAATATGCCAACTTCAACACATTTGTGATCAGTTTGACATTATGGAGTGTATTTTTCATGGATGGAAGTTTGACTGTTTTAAAAAAAATTTAGACTGCATCGGACATTTTTTACAGCAGGGTTGATATAAAACTATCAGACTGTGGAAAGAGCAGCAGTTCAAGACACTCTCAGGACAAAGTCTTCGATACAGAAGTAGCCAGTTAGTAACACAAGTCCACTGTCAAGTGGACCATCTTTTAGAAAATGTATGCCCTATGGCAAAACTCAGTGTTTTCATAGTGCATGGTCTCCCATGGAGGGCAGCAAGACCACTTCTTGGGGGAGATATATGAACCAGAAGAAGCAAGCAAAGCAAGAATCACTGCATTTAGATTTTCTAATGTTCATCAAAATCAAAGCTTTTCTATTTATAATGTTGGTGACTGCCAAGTACTTCCATTAGTTTTTATTTAGTGTGGTTACTAGCATCTCTCTTTTTCAGGGGTCAGCAAATGAAAAAGGAATCTTTGATTTCTCTTTTGTTGAAACCAATTTTGAGCTCTCTCTTGATCTTACTGAGAATAGGGTGGGGCCAATATTAATTCCATGTGATAAATAAGTAAAAGAAGAGTGCTATGAAAATGGTTTTTTTTCAGCTGGCATTGTTTTACTGCTCTGACAGAAAATGATCAATAGTAACTTATGCGCTGTTCACAGTATATGCTATTTATTATATTTCTTATTAGCAACTGAAAGCACAATGGTAGTCACATTCTTGAGATCTTTTGTAGCTATTCCTATTTGTAGACAAAGAGAAATTATTGCAGCTTCTCGTAACTGAATGCCAGAAGAGATATCAGAAATTTTCATTTTGTTGCTGCTTTACAGAACAAAATTAATTGCATATGTAATAAGACTACTGATGCCATGAGAAAATGATTTGTGACTTACGAGAAAACTTCTTAGCCAAAAATATACAAAGCTAATTGGGAAATGACTTTCTTTTTCCCCCTATGTGGAAAGACATGTCAGCCACATATTTCTCACCACATAATGAGGAGGACAATAAAGCAGTTCTATAGTCTCATATTATGCTATAGTATGTTGATTAACAAAAACCTTTGCAATCACCCAATTACAGAGTACCAAAGAGAAATTAGATTCAGCAACAATAGTTCAGGACTCTACTCAGCTCTTAAATACCTCCAAACCTCTGAAAGTATTGTAGTTTTCACATCCACACATCTACTACTTTTCCTCTCTAACAATGGTTAGACTAAAAGAAGCAGGTTCAACCCAAACATGTCAGGTTTAACTGTGTGTGTTTAGATCAACTCAGGATTGCATATCTACTGGCTATTTGTCCAGATATATCTATAGATTAAATTGTAGCCATTAAAACACCTTAAAAGTGCTAATATTCCAACCCAGACACTGGCAGATGTGTTTCCCGTATTTCAGCAGAGTATATTTCTTTGGTTGTTGGAGGAGGCATTCTCTTTCCTCCAACCTAGGAAGTGTGTTTGGATTGTTTCCTGGAACTGCAATGCTTTCCTACCCAGAAAGATGGCACTTTGTTTCACCAGGATGATATTCTGGTGATTAGCACCATAGAAATGTGCATAACAAGTAAATAAAACCTCTATAATGCATGTGTCATGGTGAAAGCTCAGAACTTAATGAGATTTTAATAATTTAAATTTGCAATAAAACTAGTCAATTTGACACTTATGACCAACTGCAGTGACACAGCAGGCTTGTAGTCCTCAGGATCATCTGTTACAAAATCCAAACCATGTTTTCGCTGATTAGGACAGACATACAAAATTATTTAAACTCACAGTAAGAAAGCTATAGTTCTCTAGGCTGGTTGACAAAGGACCCATAATAAGAGAGAACTAATCCATCTTGGGATAGGGATAACTAGCAGAAAGATTAGACCCTATCATATATTATTTCTTTCACAAAATCCTTGCTACATGCAGTGCGTAGGGTGAAAAATGCTAATCGAAATGGTATGGGACTAAGGCCATTGTTTGTAGGGTCCCAGCCTCATTAACTGTAAAATTTGAAAAGTGTGAAGGGAGCAAATAAAGGGATTGCAGCAAGAGAAAGTGTGGTGTAATGTTTAATACAGTCAAATACCACCCTGAAGAGCTGGAATCTTGCCTAGCCTCAGAGCTCCTATGTGACACTGAACTAAGTTTTTCACAGGGTGGGGAAGTGGCCCCGCTGTTGGTGTCAGAGCTGGCTGGTTGTTCACCAGGAGATGGAATCCTAGGTCTCAGGTCTCCCTGCTGCTTGAGAAAACTGCACTTTCCTGGTCCCAAGGTGATGGGAGACTGAAGGAGAGAAGAGAACACTGGGGCCACTTCCTGATGTTATCCACGGTGAGAGAGCATCAAGCCTGCTCAGGTCAGTGCCATGGACCCAGAGAGTGTCCATATTGCTAAGCCTGAATCAAGTAAGGATAAAAACATCCGAGGAAATGTTTCGATAGATCTAAATTTTTTTGATGCCCAAATATGGATGGATTCTTGCTTGGAGTAAAGGCTTTCTGCACTGCTTTTTGGGGGTGCCTGATTCTCCCAGACATTTAGAATCATAGAATAATAGAATCACCAGGTTGGAAGAGACCCACTGGGTCATTGAGTCCAACCGGAGCTCTCATCTCTGGTGATCTGAGTCACCCTGTTGGGGACAGCTTCTTAATCCTTAGATGTTGTGATACACAGAGTCACCAAGAACTGTTTCAGCTCCAGGCCAAGGAAAATACTTCATCACTGCCTTTGCCTCCAAGCTCATGCCTTGCTGGAATCCCCATAACTTGAAGCCCCAATACTCTTCTTTTGGAATAACTTTTAAATGCAATATGTAGCAAGACTGACACAGAGCAGCTTAGCCTGTGTTTGGGTGAAGAGAGGGTGAGTTGAGGTGCAAGAAAATGAAGAAACTGCATCACAATCCCCATCATGGAGTAACAGAGCTGGGAATTGAAACCAGATTCCTGGATTTTCCCTTGCCTGTCCTTGGAGAGTCAATCTTTCCTTTCAAATAATAGTCTTTGTTCTGTGCCCAGGCAGCACCCTGCAAGGGAATAATAAGTGCTGGCACCTCACCCTCTCAGTACTGACATGAGTTATCTCTCACCTGTGATAGCAGGACATACACATTTGAAGGTTTATAATTGGATACATAAAAAACCATCTTTGCTCTGAATTCTGCTTCATCTATCTGAGTAAGTGGAAAGTGAACTCCTCAGATTGAATATTAATTAGACCAAATAAATGCACGCCAGAAGGGAAACAGAAGATGATCTGCTAGTAAGGATCATCCACCAGTCTGTGGTTGAATAATATGTTTGGAGAGCATTGCTCTCTTAAATTAATGAAAGACACAAAGACACCATTCGTGACTGTGGCTGTGTACTGAGCAGTCAGCAACTCCCTGCTATGATTAATTCAGGGAAATCCATGGGAGTGGTGGAGATGGGGAAAAAGAACGCAGCCTAAACTTCTGATGCCAGAGCTTTTATGCCTTCATATCAGCTCCAGGAGTTTTCTGGCTGCCACTTGTAAAATTCTTTGGATATCTCCTGAAGTTTCACTGCAGCCATGCATCATCCGTCTGCCTACCCATTTTACCATGTCCTGCTTCTGTCCAGGCTTCTTCTGACTTCTACCCACCTCCATGATAGAACAGGTCTCCTGTCCTCGCTATGTATTGCTTTCTTTTGATTAACACCTTTTTCCTGTGACCCTGCTTATACAGCTGAGCTCAAGTGTCACCTCATTCTGGCTACCAGGGGATATTCCTTCTCTAAGAATAAATATATTCCATGAAAACGTGTGCTGTTTACCTTAAATTAGGCACCCACTGTCTGGTAAACTGAACTGCTTAACCAAGCATGTTGTCAGGAGTTCAGTCCAGGGGCCCATACACAGCTCCTGGCAGTCACATGATACCTAAGGGAATTGTTCCTGGTCTCTATCTGCTTGTCCACCATTAGTCCTATATCGTATCTGCTAGCACTTTGCAGATATCTCACATGTTCCAGGGCAACTCCCTTATCACAAGATTCCTGTGTGTAAGCAGTTGAATTGAAGCCTATTGAATTGACTGATCCTATAGAAATACAGTAGGATGCTGGTCTCCAGCTTTGCCACAGCCCTGCCCAACCATGGGCCTCATTGACCCCACTCCTACCCCTGTGGCCCTGCCCAGTCATTGCAGAGCTGTGTCTGGTGCTGGTTTGAGTCACTAGTCCTGGTCCTGACCCTGACCTGTGGCCTTATAACCTGACGTGGTCTTGGCCTCATACAGATTCCTGATGCCTGGGGTTGTGGCCCAATCCCAACTTTTCCCCACAATGTACCCTGCTTCCCCAGTGAAGTATTTGCTGATGGGTTCTTGCATGCCCTCTGTCTGGTTGGTTTAAACCCATGTTGTCGTCCACGTGGTAATGAAAACAAGCTGTACTATAAGTGGCCACACTAGAAGTGTTGGCCTCAAGATGAGCATCACAAGCAGCTTTAATCACAAATTACACTCAATGGAGCCCACAGCAGCTGAAATGGAGATAAACTAAGTAACTTTTGAAAAAAAAGAACCTGAGCCATTTCAAATAGAACAGCTGATTTGTTATTACTTCTATGCCTTTCTTCAAACCTATATTTGTTTATGAATTCTGTTTCAAGTATTTTTCTAATACTGGGAAATTGACATGACTCAATCCTTATATTCCAACATTCCTACAATTTTAGCAGCATTATGAATCTACATCTAGATTGGAGTTTTCCAAAAGACCCCATCTTTCCAGGCGAGTGAGGCAGTATCTCAGATCCATACAGTCCTTAATCTTGAAGTGTTCCAAAGTTCAACACAGCTCTGAATGCGACTCGCTCACAGCATAAACCCTTTTTTTCCTCCTCCCATGTCCCCTTTTTTTTTGTGTGTGTATGACTACACTCCAGTGAGGTGTAATGAGTCTAACACTTTTCATGCAAGGAAAGCAGGTGCTTCCAGGTGTAGGCTGGAGTCCTTCTCCAGCTGAAAAGCTCTGGTCCTCCATATCCATAGTCATATCTGGACATTTATCTTTAGGAGTGGAATGTCCCTGTTTGTGCTAGATGAAGTGGGTTGACAGGGCACACACTAGGCTAACTTGGTATGATGCTACACAGAAAACATCCAAGGAAACAGCTCAGGTGTGGAGTGGAACCTGTGGGAGTCCCATACTCAACACAAGACAACAGGCCTGCAATTCTTTGTTATCTCATATGAGATGCTATTTGAATATGGGCTGTTGCAACTAATAAGGGAAACTATAATGTGACTGCAGACCAAGCAGAAAAATCCAGTGATGTTTAGATGAAATTGATAAGCCATTGAATAATTGTCTCTTCCTGCATCTTGAATGAATGGAGTTTAACAAACATTTTTTTAATGGGAAACATATCCATGCATTGCACGCAGTTGTGAAAACTGTCAGGCTGGGGGCCAAGCAAAATAAGTTCCAGGATTTTCTCAGCTTTTATAATTATGTTATTACATTGTATGATAGAAATTGGTTGTGCCATTAATTCTACTTTCTGACGTTAAAAAGAAGAGGAAGTCTTTCTTCTTCAGTTGACAGCTAACATGCCATTCATGGTGTATTAGCAGTATTAGCTTTTGCCTACTGAACTTTCTTCTGTGTTTCTGATAATAATATTTAACATTTGCACTAAAGAATTATTTTATTTGTGGAATTATAATCTGTATCAAGTAGAGAAGAGGAAATGAATCACTTAGAAGAGACAGGGAAGACCTGCAATGACTTTAAACTGAAGGGACGTATCTACTATTTAAATACTCTGATCTATCCATATCCTATCTAAAAACTGATTTTGAAAAAAACCCTCTGACCTTAACAGTGAACATTTGGACCCCTCACCTATACTCACCCAGAAAGGCTACTGTCACTGTATGCTCATCTTGTCACCAGATTCAGCTGCTTGCAGGTTGTTTTCAAGACCATAAATCTGAGATCTGATGGGATGAGGAACCAAACCTGTTCACAACTTCCCTGAAATCAGTGTCTGGGTGTCACTGCTAGATTGATGCATAAGTCTTACCAGCAAGAAAAACTTTCTCCTGTTCACTTATTTTAGTGTAGTTATTTATTATCATTATCATTGATGTCTTAATATATACACAAGCTCCAGTTTTTGCCATCTAGACATAAAATCTTATGTTTGCAGTTTTGCTTTGTCCAGTGAAGGAAAAAATCCTTCAAGTAGCTGAGGATTTTTCTCTTTCCTGGTGTTCATGAGAGTAAGCTCACGTGGATCTTTGTCTCTGAATTGGAGAACATTGGCAAGGATTTTTGTGAATGAAATATCAGTGGTGGCATGAGGGTCATAGAATCATAGAATGGTTTGAGCTGGAGAGGACCTTAAAGGTCACCCAGTTCCACCCCACTGCCATGGGCAGGGACACGTCCCACTGGATCAGGTTACTCCAAGCCTCATCCAACCTGGCCTTGAACACCTCCAGGGATGGGGCATCTACATTCTATAGTTCCCCTCTGTGCTTCATCACCCTCACATTAAAACATTCTTCCTAATATCTAATCTATAGTTCCCCTCTTTCAGCTTAAAATCTTTACCACTCATCATTTCATTTTCTAATAAAAAACCCCTTCCCATGTTTCCTTTAGGCCCACTTTGAGTGCTGGAAAGCTGCAATAAGACCTTCCTGGAACCTTCTCTTCTCTAGCCTCAACAATCCAAACTCTCACCCTGTGTTCATATGGGAAGTGCTCTAGCCCTCTGTTCATCTTTGTGACCATCCTCTGGACTCTAACATATCCATGTAATTCCTGTACTGAGGACTCCAGAACTGAATGCAATATTCCAGGTGAGGTCTCACGAGAGCAGAGTAGAAGGGATGAATCACCTCCCTCGACCTGCTGGTCTTACTTCTTTTGATCACAGAATATCACAGAATCACTGGGTTGGAAGAGACCCACCGGATCATCGAGTCCAACCACTCCCACAAAACACTAAACCATGTCNTCCTTCTTGTGGTGAGGGGCCCAGAACTGGACGCAGTATTCAAGGAGCGGTCTCACCAGTGCCGAGTACAGAGGGAGAATAACCTCCCTGGACCTGCTGGACATACCGTTTCTGATACAAGCCAGGATGCCATTGGCCTTCTTGGCCACCTGGGCACAAAGGTACTTTGATGTGCCAAAGTACCTTGAACAAGAGTGGTTGGGTGTCATTTCTGAAGTGCAGGAGTTGTGAGAGAATTTGAATTTTCTTCTACTTCAATGCTTTAATTCTTGGTCCTACCTTCTGAAGGTTGGTCAGAGAAGTCCTGCCATAGGCAATGGATGGAGATTGTCTCTCACTGTTGATGCGGTGGTGTTCATGGTTTTGGTGGGGAATGTATCATATGTTCACTCCTGAAAGATACTGGCAACATGCTGAGATTATTGTATGATTTATTGAGTGTGGTAAATCACACTGAAGACAGAAATCCCATTCTCGCTTCCATCCTTGGAGAGAAATTAACCTGGAATATCAAAGCAAAATCACCAGACCCTCTTGGCTATTCATGTCACCAGTCTGATTCCTTGTGTTAGTTAAGAAAGCTGTTGATCATTGTTTCTGTTTCTTGCTCTTCCTTCTTATAAATTGCTCATTAAAAGGAAAAATAAACCCACCCAAATGCATTACAGTGGTTTCCTCTTCCAGCACACTGACTAGGGATAGTAGAGAAAGGTACTCACAAGTTGTAGAGCATCTGCTTTTGTTTAGAGAGTGCTCTTTCAGAGCTGAGTATCTTGCCAGAAAATATCAACTATAATCTGTGGAACTAAAGGAACCTAGTTAAAAAAAAATACATCACTGTTGTTGTTTGCACTCATCCAAATAAACAGTAGTGGTGAAACTGAGCTTGAGAACTGCTTACCATGTAGCGGCCTATTATTTTCCTCTAGCAGAGGAGGAGACAAATAATTTAGCAAGCACTGGAAAGTGGCCTTCATAGGGCAAACATCTGAACATGCTATGCAGATGAGCCGAGAACAATCCTTGCATCTGATGGGTCATTACCAGATTAAAACACCTTAACTCTAACCCTGTCTAGGGAGTATGAGTGTTTTTGAGACAGTGCAGGGTTGTTTTCTTCATCATTCTTGGGAAATGAAGATATCCTTAGACATATTGCAAGGGACATTAATTTAGGCCCCAGTTGAAGAAGCTTGTGTCTCACTGCGTTTTATTTTGTTGTAGCCTCTGTTTAGTTTATGTGTGCTGGAAAAATAAATTTTTGAATTACAGGAGCTTCCTATGAGGTATCAAAATCTGGATTTCATTAGGTAAAAGCAGTTTTTCTACTTCTTGATCAGGCTGAGAAACCAAGAATTACTAGCAACATCATTGGGAGCTGCTCAGCTTTGCTATTCACATGTATTGAAGCGAATTAGGAGCTTTTTTTCCAGACAACCTTTTCTGAGAGAAACACTGACAATGACTCTTCCCAGTGAAACATCACCACAGAAGGGTAAGCCAAATTCTGCAATATTTCCCATGTCTTATCCTTGTTTTCCTTACTTTCTGTTTGTGGTTAAATAGCTGCCAGGCTTTACCAAAGGAGAAACCGCCAGTTAATGCAGGGTTGTGTGATATATGTTTAAATGTTTAGGGGGGTCTTTTTTACTGTAAAGGAAGATGAAATGCCAGATATTGTATCTAGTTATAGAATATCTCTGAATATATATTAGTTTTTCCTCAAGACAATAAAAAATGACAGCTGGTGTAGTTTTAAAATGGGCATACAAATTCATCTACCCTGTAAGTTTGGAGGGCAAGTGTGAGTGAAAAGCCCTGCTTTTACATGGTACTAAGACTTACACATAATAATTATTTATCAATATTGTATTTATTTTGTTTAATTGAAACTGAAACAGTGAGATTCTGACTTGAGTAAGGGGAAAATGTTTTCAGCAGGAGGATAGTCAGACATTGAAACAAGTTGCGCAGAGAAGTTGTGCCATCTCCATCCTGGGAGGCTTTTTAAAGACATGATTGATTAAAGCACTGAGCAAACTGGTCTGGTTTCTTGAATGTCCCTGCTTGCAGCAGGAGTTTGGGCTGGAGACCTGCTAAGATCTCTTCCAATACAAATCCTCCTATAAGTCTGTGATCCTCTGTTCTTTGCTGGTGCACTAAGATTTTAGTCAAGCAGGTCTGTTTGTCTGGTGCTGTCAAATATCATCCATGGAGGCTTTATTTTTATTGCCCTTACACAGAAATAGGACCATTAGGGTTGATGGTTCTCAACTGCCATGCTAGAGAGCTGCTGTAGAAAACAATGCTAGGGCTGTTGCCATTGGCAAAGCCTGTTTTTCAGCTGACCTCGTAGTAACAGACTGGGTAGATAGGACAGGACTGAGTTTTGGAGCACTTTCAAAGAAAGGAGAGAAAACTTATGTTTGATGAGGAAATATGGGAGGAATGCGGCTGAAGAGTTTGTAATAGAACAACAGGATGAAGAAGGGAGGTGCTCTTATTGGCGACATTTTGAATGGATTCCCTGCAATAAACTGTAGCTAAATACCCAATCCTGCTGGTCTCTTTTTAATTTATACATTTTATGCAGTACTAGGAAAAGGATCCCACTGTTATCTGAAGATAAATATCAGGCCTCAATAAAATCCCTGAGTGATGCCAAGATGTCCTGTCACAAATTAACCACCAAAGCAACAGGCAGAAATACCTCTGGCAAATCTTACACTCTGTTGCCTGAGGTTGTTTTTGGTTTGGTTTTTTTCACTTGTTCATGTGAAAATAAATTATTTCCCTCAGATGTTTATCTGAAAATTTCCTCCCTGTGATACGTATTCTTGCTTGGAGCCTGTGTTTGCCATGTTGTGCTGAACGAAGAAGTAATACAGGGAAGATGCTAACACGGGGTCATTGCAGAGGGCATAGTTGCTATAATTCCCTGTCCTGTATAGTCTGCTTTTTTGTGGAGAGGTCACAAACCCTTCCTGCTCATTTTCTAACTGTACAAAACAGCTCACTGTTATCTAATTCATGGAAGGTTGACACCATTGGCAAAATTGATTCATTTTCTTGCAGCCCAGTTGGATTGTCACTTTCATGGATTATCTGGACAATAAATTATTTATCATCATTAGAGGTAATCTTGGATGATGTTATAATGTCAGATTTCAGCATGTGGTATTAAGACACTTGCTGGTTATAAGTAAAATAGGTAAAATATTCATTTTTATAGACTCTTTTTTTCCCCCCTAGCTTTTAGAAGTAGATGATTCTCCTCTGCAGCTGGTCAAAAAATGCTTGAGAGGTACGTATCCCTCTTCTTGGTTAGATGACTTGGCATTTGAGGACAATGAGGCATGGAGGCCTTTCAGAGAAACAAGAGTAAGGCCCAGCTTTCCTGAACCTGA
This sequence comes from Piaya cayana, assembly GCA_013389865.1. NCBI lineage: Eukaryota > Metazoa > Chordata > Aves > Cuculiformes > Coccyzidae > Piaya > Piaya cayana. The sequence goes on from WAAB01008329.1 coordinate 211,295, forward strand.
GATATCACCAAAACCATTGCTGATGTAGTTTCTTAGCCTGCTGAGACAGTGAGTTCACTTTCATAGATCTCACCAGCTGAAAGAAGAAAATTCATTCAAAGAAAAGTTCTTACATTGGACATATTTCAGATTCTTCTCCAATAATGATTTTCATATTTCACATTTCCCCCCCCCCCAACACTGGGGTGTGTGATGGGAAAATTGGTTGAAATTATATGAGTCTGAATGGATGCCTATATTCCTGAGAGGCCCAAGTGGCTAGGGTAGTGGGTTTGCNTTTTTTAATATCACTTAGGGGGTGATGTAGTGCCTAAAGCATCTCAGTAGAATTGGTTCAGCAGTTGCACTGTTTGTCAGCAATCAGTGCTATTCCTAAGTGCCTGCTAACAATAAATACCTGATTGATTTTTTTTTTTCTGCATGTGCAGGATATGATTAGCCTTAAAAATACATTCCGATATAAGGCTATCCCTTTTCCTGGCTACTCTGCTTTGAATTCACTACTGATATTGAACAGAAGTAATGCATGCCGTTCTTAGATTTTATTCCAGATTCTGGTCATTTACCTTGATGGACTTCAGAAGAAGTTCATGAAGGTCACCAAATCAAAACACGTCCGTCAAGCACATAGTTGACTGCCAGGCTGGCTAGGAGAACAGCACTGATCCTTGCAGTTAACTGGACAGTTTCTTCCTCACTGATGGTTTTCCAGAAGGGTATTAGCACAATGGGACATGTGTTGCTGAAATGCTTAAACCCTGAACATCAAATGCAATGGGGTTTCTATTTTTTTCTCTTCTCCAGTGTGCCCTGATGAGTTCAGAATGGGATTGAATAATTTAATGTGTAACATCTTTAAGATTACTGCAACAACTCAAAAGCTGTGGACAGAGGCAAGTAACGTTTTGTGGGTTTGAACATTATTGAGTGGTAATGCAAACTAAAGAAATCTGTAAGTAAGGGAGGAAATCATATTCCTGTCTGGGAAGGTACTGACTTGAATTTTAAGCCAGAGAATCAGACATGACTGAGACTGGGAAGGGAAACAGGAGAGTTCACCCAACATTCCCCTGAAGAAATAAATTACTAGTGAGACCACACTATATTCTTCCAGTTTTCTGTCCTTCTGATCTCCTTTCGCAAGTAGGCATGCTCAAATTTTGATGATCTCCCCCTTTTTTTTGAAAATATTGACCCTGATGAAGGTTTACATAAGATCCTTTAACTTTTTGGTCCAGAGGATGAGTTGTTTTTGCAGGTAAAATCTCCACCAGAAAGTTGTACCCTCTGATTGCTTCTAGTACATGTAGAGTAATGGGACTCTGAGACAGGAAAGCTGTTTTTACTCTTTGTTAGGCAGCAGTTTCCCTTCATATACCACCATCACTGCTGAACAGCATGGAAAGAGAAAAGACTCAGTTTCTGTAACAAAGTCAATGGCTCCTCATCTGAAGAATACAAGGGATTTCAGCCAGGAGTGCAGAATGGCTTGCTTTCTCTTAATTTCTCATTTTAGTTTCTACTTTGTGCTCCTCAACACATACATTACCCTTTTTTGTGCAGTCACTGGGGGATAAATTAGTCCAAGATCCTGCTTGCCACTACTTCAGCACTCATACCATTTCCAATCAACCTATACTTAACATGTAACCTATACCCCTGCTGAATTTGTCATAGGGATTTCCATGGGAATTGTTCTCTCTAGACCATATTCTGCTTTGCTATTTCAGTATAAAACCACAGCACTTCCACTGAAACCCTACCATTTTTTTATCTCCATCCACATCTATGAAACTTGTGATTGCCTGGAAATATGCTGGATTTACACTGGAATATCTAGTAAGTTGAATATGGTTGTAAATATTACTGTGAAGATTTGCTGCACCAAATAACCTCAGTGGTTATAAATAATTCAAATTTCATGTAAAAAGTGGTTTTTATTATGATGCTAGTGCTTGAAGGCACATGCTTTAGAAGATGGTTTCAGGTAGATTTCAGTTATTGTTAAGTAGATTTTGATTATTATTCTTTGACTGAAATAGGAAATCTAAGATTATGTCTTCTGAATTTCATGTGATAAATACAATTGTATAGAAACTTTATGTTTAAGTAGAGTAAGGCCTTCTAGGAATAAAAGGAATCAGAAGCTATATGTAATGACAGATGAGGATGTTCAGATTGATTCTGGCAGTCATTCCTCAAAAGATCAATTTATCTGGATTAAATGGTCAAACCCTGCTGAAATGTCCAACTAAATTGTCCCCCAGAGGAACTGCAGTTATCTACTTATTGATTTTATAAAACTATTCCACATCAAATTTTCATATAAATGCACTCAACTAAAGTCAGATTCAGTCAGAGAAATTTGGTTAGGCATATTTTAAGAGTGATATCTTATTTTAAAAGGTTTTAATTTTCTCATCAATCAAAAGTCTTGCAGAACAGACTCTAAGAGTATGTATGTGGTAGAGTCAGATTTGTAGTAATTTTATGTTTGTTTCATTGCTAGTCTCTCTCAGGCCCAAGGGTGTTCTGAGGCATGTTCCTCCTTTGTGTGCAATTTTGGGAAAGTATGTTTCTGGAGTCATGATCAATTGATGTGTTTTCAGAAGACAGTATGGATTATTTCTTGTGGAAATGGTGGGCTGACAGCCCTCTTTGGTCACAGCTCTGTGGGAGCAGCATGGTTTCTGTATCCCTTGAACTTATGTGGGGATTGTCCCCAGCTTTTGATCTCTTCCATCATACTGTGTTTGTTACTGTAAGATAGTTTAGAGAAAGACCTTGCTATATAAAGTCTGATCCTCCAAGGCATAGATACTCTTCCCTTGATGAGGCACATGCTTTAACTTTCACAACATTTTTCATCCCATTGGTTCCACATGAATAAAATATAAATATGTATTCAAGTATTTTCCTGGATTTGGCCCAGAACGCACAGACTTAGAAAGTCTAAACCCATATTCTATCACTTGTGAATCATCATGCTCATAGGTGATACAACTTAAACTGTAGTGGTCTTTGGCCTCTGGCATGAATCACTCAGAGGAGAGGTCGGCGAGGATGATGTGAACTTTGGAAACTCAGTGTTCTGGAAGGGCAGTCACACTTTATTCCTCCACCTGTACATGCTGATCAGCATGGTGCTTGAGACCACACGCAGGTTTTGCACAGTCTTACTAAGAGTCAGAAAAATGCAGTTGTCAGGGTTGAGCTTTCTCCAGCTGTGTCAGGATTCTGTGCTGTGTGGCTTCACGGTGTGAGAAGCAGCACTTGACCTGACACTCAATTTCATGGTAGTGAAAGAGTATTCTCCTCACTGAGGAGAAAAGGTCTGAATAGTCTGGAGACTGACATGTGGCAAATGCACATTTGAAACCTCTTTCCATTTATTTTTCTGTTATTTTATAGTAGGATGTAACAATAACCTAAGAATCCACACCCCCCCCCAAGTTCAGACATAGTCTGCATATACAGCTTCCCTAGTGAAAAGATTTGGGCACCTCTGACTTTCCTGTATCTATCAGCAACGACTTCTACTTTCTCAAGGAAATATCCCATTTGCATCAAGGTGGCTGAGACTCAAAACTTTTTCCCAAAGCTCCATGTCTCTTATAGCTTCTAATTTCCATCTACAAGTGAAATACTTTGGTCACAACAAATCCAGGCCATGTAAACCTGGCATCTAAATCCCCATATTCTGCCCAGTTTCACTGTGATGTTGGAGGTTCCTGTACTGAATTGAAAGAGTTCGATTACTTTGGAATCTAGGCACAAATCACCAGTCTACAGCCTATGGAAGGATGTGCATTTAAACTGCTTTGCTCAGAAGGAGTCTTCAGAAATATCTGCATATCCCAGGACAAGATGGGCTCTGATGAGGATGAAGGCAAAATGAACCACAACTGAATGTAAATTGTATTTGAAAACTGACTGTCACAGAAATGCCCTAGAAAACTCTGAAAGAAGTTCAGAGCTTACCATTTGGTCATTAGCAGAAATTCTTTGAAAGCATAATCTAAGCACAGTCCCCAAAGTGGTAAAAATGCTTTTTAGAGCTCCCATCTCTGACATGGCTTGGAGGGAGCAATAAAATTAGACTCCTGGAAATGAGGAGATGACCTGTATTAAACTTGCTTTGAAAGTCTGGCGCAATAGGAGTTCTGAGAGTATATTTTAAACAGATCCTGCTTCTAAATTTGTTTCCTTTTAGATAAAGCTGGCAGAATTGAGCTGGATTTACAGCAAAGTTGTGTGTTGATGCAGTTTAAGCTCCTGAGGGCAAAACTATCTTTGTAAATCCACTTCTGCAGAGATAACTTCTTAGTGCTCCATTAATGTTATTAAAATGTGATTGCCCTCTATGTGTTTGAGAAGTTTCAAAAAGGTATAATAATCATGGAAATTAGCAGACAAGAAAGAAATAGTTGTATGTTTGCTTGTGCAAGAAAATGCTCCTTTCCAAAAACCTTGCAGTTAATCTTTTTAGCTGTGGCAGGAATAGGCAGAACTGCAGCCTTGAATCAATACCTGTGGGAGATGATGACTAACAGACTCAACAGAGTTTTTTGTTTGGAGGGGAAGGCTTAAACTTTTGGAGTTGGTACCAGCTGTTCCTTTGAACAATGCTGTACTTATGATTCAGACCAGGGCGGTTGTGTTGTAAGCAAGCAAAACTGATTATTTCCCTCAGCATGCTTACTAAAAAAAATGTTTAAAAAAATGGAAAGAAACTTTAGGTGGGCCCAAAAGATAGTGGAGCCTCTAAAGTACTTGTGAATCAGTTTTCCTGGTATAACTGCATCCACATGTGAATTTATTGAAAACACATGTAACTTTGATAAAAGATTACATTTAAAGAAGGGGCTAGAACTGGGCCACAGACAACAGGGTACTGTGTTTCATCAAACACTGAGCTACACATTTTCAAATGTTTCGTGTTAAGGGAAAATGTTTAGATGATTTTAAACAGCGCACTACTCCATTTCCATTGGCTTGCTTATCACAGACGTCTTATGAGTGTTTCTGTTACAGAATGATCCACCAAGGCCATTCATCTCGTTGATTGCTTCAGGGAAGAAAATTGAGTTACAATATGTTTACTCTAAGGAATGGTATTATGTATTTTTAAGGTTTAAAACTGAGTAAGCTATCTGGAGAGAAGAAACAGCAAACACAAAACCTGCATGAAATTCATTATCATCATTACCTTGTCCTGCATTTTCAGTCTATGAACTGATAATAATTACTATGTGGTGCAATTCATATTAACCAAATCTCTAAGAGGAGCTGATATGAGTTCAGACAATTAAGTATTAAAAAACAGCAGAGGTACTTTCAGAGGAGCTAATAGACAATAGAGAATATGATCCAGTTCTTGGAAAAAAGATGTTTCTGATAACCAGACCTCAGGTCATCGAAAACACATTGTAAATTGTGTATTAGGGCTTAAGCTGCACTGTGTTTTTACAGCACAAGTGAAAATCTTGGGGCTGGATTCAACTTTCCTTGTGTACATACAGCTCTTTGGGTGTATCATATATAGCTAGATTCCTCATGTACTGAATATTCTTTGAATTCAACGTCTCCGTCCTGCCAGTCTGACTTTCATAATGCAGCTTAAAGTCAAACTCTACCCAAGACTTTTGGTCTGTTATTGATCCGGATAAATAGGGTTCAGTAAGTAATAGCTACAGGACTAAAGCTTGAAATACATCTTTGCCTTTGACTTCTGTATCTCAGAAATGAAGCGTTTCTTGCTCTGGGTAATGGTGGTGTTAAGCAATCTGCAACAAGTCCTGAACTCCTGACTTTAGTAATGCTGCTTTGCTGTTGTGCCCCAATGATAGTGATTTGTGTAGACATTTTGCTCCAGAATACAAGATTTTTTTAGATTAATGAACAACAGTGAATGCCTGTCAAAATCAATAGGAGATATCATTATTTTCTGTATTGTGTCTGACAATTTATTCTGTTTCTAGGAACTAATTCCCACAATCTAAATAAGGTCCAAAGAGCACAAGATGCAGCAGTGTCTTGGTGTCCTAGGCAGCCTATTCTTTAATAGAGGTGAGCTGTTATCCAAAGAATTCATAAGACTTCATCTTTGTCACCTGTAAATACATTACGTGCCTAAATACAGAAGTCCCATCTGAGGCAAGAATGACTAGAATATGACTGGAACTTCTTTCTTGGATTTAATACTTTATAAGGAGGGGAAACCCAATCAAGCTATTTTTCAAAAAGGAAGGATCTAAGAAATGAAGAACAGCTTTGTCTTTACAGGCTTGGAACAAATCAAATTCAGCTGTAAAAGCATCATGCAAACATGTCAATAGATTGCTAAACTGCCAGGCAGATCTCATTTGACTGCTTTTTTGTTTTTATCCAGTTAGTTGTCCATTGACCTTGTAAAGAAGACTGAGATCTAATAAACACCAACAGGGATTCTTTAAAGAGCTTGCTAGATGGTCAAAGGGAGTTCATAGGATGAAGGACTACATAGGATGCAGTGGACTACAAAAAGATATCTCTCATACTCATCTTCTGCTCTAAACTCCATATTGAAACTACTGTTAATGCCATATGAGACAGTAATATTAAGCGCAGGCTGCTTTCAGTGATTATGTGATAGCAGGAGTCAAGTGACACCATTGTGGATGTTCCATGCAGGTATCTGCTTCACCTCAACCAGTTGGGGTAAGTCTCCTCCTTTGAACTGGACCTGCCTGGATCCCCTAATCTGCACAGTAATGCCATGAATGGTAGCACCATGGTGGATAGGTTTGCTAAGGATTTGTATTTTGAGGCAAAGTGCTGTTTTTATAGTCTCTACTGTTTAGTAAGACTGGAGCTTATAATGCCACCATTTCCAGAGTAGATTAGTTATTTCAACAGATCTGGGGTCAAGTCACATGAATGTTATAAGCATGTAATATTTTTGAGATTTCTTCCCTTCAGCGTTATTTGGCTTTTAGTTTCAAAGGGTATTAAGAAGGATAGATGACGATATCATAGCATAAATCAACCTGAAATAATTGTTGCCTAAATTAGATGAAATACAGTAAACAACATTTCAACATGCTGATAGCTGGTTTGTGAAGGTTTGATTTCCAATAAGAGCTGTGATACAAATGTAGGTAACAGAGAGATTTACAGCTAGAAGATAACCTTCAGGTCCTGAATTTCAGCTTTCCTCTGAGCTGGAGGAAGGGAACCATCCATGTATGCAGCATTTGACAAACTACTGCATTATTTGCTATATCAGTTCTATTTTCAAAAAATGTGATTTATTTGTTTTGGATAGCAGAGTAATCTCTGACTCTTCAAGCCTCTAAAATGTTTGCCATTAGCAAACATAATGCTTATTAGAGGTCCTTCTTCAAATGCAGATTGAATATTCCTGTTAAAATCATGGAAAAATAAGGAAAGGCCTTGTGAGTTCTTCACATTTACACTATGTGAATTAATTTCATATTTACTAGTCCTGCCACTGGCTGCCAAGCATAGGATCTTGTCATATCTTTTTCTGCCTAACCAAGGAGTTTTCTCCTGTCTGTGGTGATGTTCTACTGGTACTTTTAGACTGTGACTTTTCCATTAGCATCATTTAGTGTTGGGCATGTTTCCACTTCATCAAATGTAGCCGTGCAATGTTGTGCATGGTGTGGTCTATGTGGTATTCACCTATTTGTAAAGGCATGTTTGAAAAGAAAAATTACACTCTGTGTGGGCCCTGAGGCACTCCAAGAGTACTCTTAGGTGGCTGACAAGGTGTGCCTACGCACAGCTCATGCTATGTAGAACATCTCCTTCATTTGGCTGGAGGGCTAGGGAGCTCTGGGCAAGCAAGACCAGGATGGAGAGATGTGCTTCAGCATTGCCTCCTTTCTCCCCACAAGCATGTGTTGCTCCTTTTATTTCTAAGTTTCAACCAGCCTTTCTAGCATCTCTTACTAGGAGATGTTAAAGATACTGCACATAACGTGGTCTACAAACAGTGACTGAAATGAATTTTTCAGCTTTTGCTTTCAGGGAAAATCACTGCCTTATATTCTGGTTCTTTGATTATGTCTATAGTAGTAACTAAATTAACCAAGACTTGGGCATAGGGTGAGCACTGTCCTACAATAGCCTGTATTATGTAACAGCCGGCATGCTTATTGGATTGGTGTTGACCCATGCCAGCTAATATTAGCACAGAGAGAGCTGGGAACAGGTCAAGGACTGTTTCTAATGGGCAATTTGGCTTAATTTATCTCTTGTTTTGGAGGGAAAACTAGTGTATGCAAACTATATGGATGCAAACTGTGTTGTGCTACTGCACGCAATGCCAGGAAACAGCCCTTATCTATCCATTGTCTTATCTTGGATAGATGTTTTTGATGCTTAAGAAGCTGACAATTGTAATTCATGGAGCATGGTCAAGATCTTTTTTTGACTTTCTTAATCACAATGTTATATGGTACTATGTGAAATTAGGTGGAATATTACATTTTTTCATCAAACAAACCTGGTGCAAGTTTTGTTGCCAAGAGGCTTGGCGTGTGATGAGCAACTTGGTTTGATCAAGCTTGTTCCTAAAGCAGAACTCCATGAATAATAGCATATAATCTATGTTTTATCAACAGATCAACACAGTCAATAGTGTGCTGCTCATTTAATTTGTGATAGCTAAAACTACCACTGTCTAATAAGTCTTTTACATTTATCTCCTGAAGGTGTAAAAATTGAATAAGAGAATTATGCTGATTTGCATCAATCCAACATTTGTCTGCTAAGTGTAAAAGGGCAGAGTATAACAATTTTCACTTGTAATTCTAACTCTCACAAGGCAATATAATTCTTTATTCTTATAATTCTTTATTATCTTTATTTTTACTTATCTTGCATGGATTTCACTTCTTCTCTCACAGCTCAAGAATTTGTTTCACTAAAGCTGAATTAAGTCTGCATCAGGGTGACTAATAGAAACGCAACTTGGGTTGCACAGGTTTCAATTTCTTTGAACCTTCGTGAGCTCTCTGTCAGTCCATTTCTTCAGCCTGTCAAGCCCCCTCGAGATGACAACATGACCCTCTGGTGTGCCAGCAACTCCTCTTCATTTTGTGTGATTAGCAAATTTGTTAGGCTACATTCTGCACCACCATCCAGAAAATTAATGAAGATTTTAAGCACAGCTGGACACAATATTGACCTCTGGAATATACTTCTAGTTACTGGCCTCCAAATAGACTTTGTACCTCTGATTACCACCCTCTGGGTCTGGCCATTCAGCTGGCTTTCAATCCACCTAACTGCCTATACAGTTCACACGTGAACAGCCTCTCTACCAGGATCTTAGTGAAGATAATGTTAAAGTTCTTACTGAAGTCCAGATACTGCTCTCCCCTCATCTACCAGGTCAGTAATTTCATTTTAGAAGTTTATCAAGTTGGTCAAGCATCACTTCCTCATGGTGAAGCTATGCCGATATTTTCTTGTCCTTAATGTGCCTGAAAGTGGTTATTCCCTTGACTTCCCAGGTATGGAGGTGAGGCTGACTGGCCTGTAGTCCCCTGGGTCCTCCTTCTTGCCCTTACATAGGAGTGACCCTTACTTTCCTCCAGTCTTCAGGCTCTCCCAATGACCACAATTGGTTAAAGATTATTGAGAGCAACCTCACAATGACATCTGCCACCTCTGTCAGCACTCATGAATCCATCCTCTGAGGGCCCATGATGTAATATATGTCCAGTTTATTTAAGTACTCTGACCTGATCCTCTTCCACCAAAGGTACAACCTCCTTGCTCCAGCCTGTCCCCCTGGTTTCTGGGATCTGGGATTCTTTCTAGTAAAGACTGATACGAAGAAGATATTCAGTACATTCACATGTTCCATGTCCTGTGTAATCAGGTCCATCGTCTTGTTGAGCAACAGGCCAATATTTTTCCCAGTCTTCTTTTTGTCATCTGTGTACTTTTAGTTGACTTTAACACCCTTCACCAGATTAAATTACATTTGGACATTAGGTTTCCTAACTTTATTCCTGGATGTCTGGACACTTTTTCAGTATTTCTTTGAGGTTAGTTGTCCTTTGTCACCCCATGCCCCTTGTTCAGTGATCTTGTCTGTCACTCCCTCAGAAGACTGCTAGTTACTCTTTCCCATCCCCATAATTTCTAGCTAAAAGGTGTCTTTGTGATGTCAGTCATCTTGTTGGTGAAGACAGATTTACCCTGCTTAGTGAGGCAGATCCCATCTCTCCCAAGCAGATGCCGATGTGCAAACAGGGTCCTGTGGTCATAGATACCCAAACCCTACCAGCCACACCAGTTCTGTAGCCAATTACTGACTTGTCCTATTAGTGTCCTTCTCACAGCTTTGCCTTTCACCACCATTAGGGCACCCATGCCCTTCATTACTGTTCCAGAGCTCTATAGTTACTTTTAATACTGCTCAGGCTTCCTCTGGCAGTATCACTTGTGCCCACATGCAATAACAGCAGGGGCTAGTAGTCAGGGGGCTGATGAGCTTCTGCAGTGCCTCCACGACATACCAGATCCTGGCTCCTAGAAGGGAGTAAACCTTTCTACATTACCAGTTAGGTTAGCAGGTGGATGCCTCTGTCCTCCGCAGCAGGTGGGAGTCACCTGTTTCAGTGAATCGTCTTTTCTTCCTGATAGGCTTGCATGGCTTAGGATTATGTGGACCAGGTTCTATGAGGCAGGGCAGTGAATTAGAAGAGCCAATGAGACAATTGCATAAACTGCTATGGGAATTATTACAGCAAGCTCATAATGAAACTGCAAAGTGCAAATAGAGAGGGTCCCAGTCCTACTTGTCATTCCCATTGCTGATTGCCTGCATTTGTTACTCATTTCAGAAAACTCTTTGAATAGAAATTAAGAACACCCCCCCCCCGAAACTAAACAAACCCTGCTGTTTATTCCAGCTAACATATAGAAAGTCAGCAGAAGATTTGGGAACATTGTGAATGCCAAGTTAGACATTAAATTCGTAGTTTAGTGGGCTTTAGCATTTTGGAAGATGACACTTGAATGTCACATTACTTTAATTTAGGGCTGGAAACCTATATTTACAAGAAGGCCTTAAATAGAGTATTCATTTTAGGCTTAATTAAATCTTTTGCTCTCTATTTTTTTAAAGGAAGCAAACTAAAGTAGTGACTATAAATTTCCATTGCACACTTCTGTTACTTTTTGTGTTTTTAATACTCCAAATACCATTTTTTCTGCTGCCATTTTGAAAAGAAAGAAAAAAGAAATCAAAGGTTTAATTCCTCAAAAGTCAACTGCATTAATTTCATTTTTCTTACTGTACTAGAAAGCTTAAAAGGAAAAACTGGTGACAGTGCTCAGGTTTATAGCCCCTTTCCTAAGCTTGGGGAGGGATGGCCTCATTTTGCTTTGCCTACTCATGTGAATAAACTCTTGCCATGAGGTCTTTGCAAAGTCATCCAGTGGTCAGCAGAGAGTTAAGACAGTGTGAGAAATGGTATTGCTGGTGTCCCAGCACACTGAAATCCATCCACCTAGTGGCAGACTTCTGCTTTAATGTTAACTTTACCTTAAAAATAATTACCTAAAGGGTGGGAAAAAATTCTTCAACTTGTAAAGCAAAAAGGATAGTTGGAAATGAAATCCAAGCCACTTTGGTAGGACTGATTCAGTTGCTCTGATTCATCAAGTGAAAACAAGCCATTTGCCATCTGGTAACTACCTTGGGGACTGAGGCATAAATCCCTGTTTCTTAATCTTCTCCTCTTTAAGAAAACATTTTCTCCTAGGTGGTCCAGATGGTGAGAGGCCTTCATACAATGCATAGAGGTGAGTAGTGATGGGTTGCTCCAGCGCAGCAGGAGGTCCTCGGGGCATGAACGCAGAGGGAGGGAGACTCCCCTTTGCAAATGTCTTGTCAGACAGCTGACAAGTGCTGTCTATGTGTGTGTGAGAAAGCTCTCTGCAGAATCATAGAGCAATCCTGAGTGAAGCACCCCCGTCCCTAGGCTGGTAGTCGGCAAGAATGGGAGTAGGTACAGGCAGAACCAACTGACATTGTTATTCTTTCTGTCTGTCCTTCCCTTTCTATTTATTTATGCATCTAAACTATGGTTGAAATGTCTCTCTCCAGTGGTACTGATTAAACGACAACCATATCAATCTTTCCCCACCTTGGTTCAAAGAGAAACACCGTGTTTTCTTTAGACATCCAAGCTAAAGGCACGATAGCTCAACCAGGGATTTGAGCTGACCATCACAAGAAAGAAGGAAAAAACATTATTTTAGAGGCTATTTAGTTATGGTATCTGCAGTGCTTCCCTCCAAGGAGGATACTCCTCCTGCTCCTTTTGTGACTTTAAAAGTAACCAGAGGCTAGATTAGGCCGCTTGAAGAGGGAGGCTGCTGTTTCTCAAGCTCTGATTCAGGTTGCTCACATAGTCCTTGCAAATGCCAAATCCTTGTTTAGGTTTTCAAGTGTCCTTGTAGTCTCTGGGTATGTAGGGCTTTACCAAGGGAGCTGTTTGAACAGGTCCTGAGGAGGGCTACAAAAATGGTCTGAGGGCTGCAGCACCTCTCCTGTGAGTGTGAGCTGAGAGAGTTAAAGTTGTACAACCTGGAGAAGAGAAGGTTGTATGGGAACCTTATAGCAGCCTTACAGTACTTAAAGGGGGACCTCCCCATCTTTTAAATACCTCCAGGGATGGTGACTCAGCCACCTCCCTGGGCAGCCTATTCCAGGGCCTGATAACCCTTTCAATGAAGAAACTTTCCCTAATCTCGAATTTGAACCTCCCCTGGTGCAACGTGAGTCCATTCCCTGTTGTTCTTTTTCCTGTCACTTGGAAGAAGAGACCAACATCCACCTTGCTACAACCTCCTTTCAGGTACTTGTAGACAGTGACAAGGTCTCCCCTGAACCTCCTCTTCTCTAGGGTAAACAACTCCAGTTTCCTCAGCTGCCCCATCAAAGGCTTGCTTTTCAGGCCCTTCACTAGCTTAGTTGCCCTTCTCTGGACATGCTCCAGCCCCTCAATGTCTTTCTTGTAGGGAGGGGCACAAAACTGAACATGGTGTTTGACATGCAGCCTCACCAGTGCCAAGTACAGGGGCACAATCACTTCCCTGGTCCTGCTGGCCACACTGTTTCTAATACAGACCAAGATGCTGCTGGCCTTCTCAGGCACACTGCTGACTTATATCCAGTTGGCTGCTAACCAACACCCCAGGTCTTTCTCTACCAGGCAGCTTTCTACACAACTTGTCCCCAAGCCTGTAGCGCTGCAAAGAAACATAGGGGCAGAATTTTTAGTAGGTCCTGTTACAGGACAAGAGGTCATGGTTTTAAACCAAGGGAGATAGATTCAGACTGGATATAAAGAAGAAAATGTTTACAATAAGGGTGGTGAACCATTGGAACAAGTTGGTCAGGGAGGTAGTGGAGACCCCATCCCTGGAAACCTTAAGTTCAGGTTGGATAGGGCTCTGACCAAACTTATCTAGTTAAAGATGTACCTGTTGCTGCAGAGAGGTTGTATTAGATGACCTGTAAAGATTCCTTCCACCCAAAGTATTCTATGAATTTATGATTCTATGATAAGGGGACACTGCCTGCCTCACCATAAAAAAAGATATAAAAGATATAAAAGATATAAAAGGGACTAGCAGGCAGTGTTAATTAATTATCTATAAAAAGGGAGAAAGGAAGCAGGTGGAGCAGGGCACTTTTTTCCTACACTCATCTCCCTTTTACACTCGTGGCTTTAATACCACCTTCCTTGTTTTCTGACCTGGAAATAGCTGCTTTACAGGCAGCAAAGATGTAGCACTGGCATGGACTAACCACCGAACCACTAGGGAGGCAGATAAAAGTTTTTTTTTGAGGGCTGCTGCTGTCAGATAGGAAATCCTCCTTGACTTCCCCAAGGTGTGGATCAGACACTGCAGATGACCCAGTCCTTAGATAATCCACCCTCTTCTAAAGGAGCTATGATTGAAAAGAAGCCATCAAATAACCTGCACCCACAGATAACCTTCAGATAACCTCCATACCTCCAGAGCTGCTGCTCAAAATCATCACTGGGAGAAAAAGTTCACCTCAGCGAAGGCAGGGAACAAAGGAAGCAACAAGCAGGACCTAGTAAGAAAAGAAAAAAGAGAGGGGAGAGAGGGCTGAGGGTAAGTTTCACATTCTATTGCCCTCAAACAGGTATAACCTACATGATGCAGAAGAGCAGGCTTTCTTACAGGCATTAGACTGTTGGGTGCAAGAGACTTGGATAAAAATGTTTCTTGAAAGCAGAGTTAAGGTCCAGGAATGCCTCTGCAGTTTTGAGGTCCCAATGGTGAAAAGATAGGCTTGATACGTATGGCCCAGACTCACTGCTCCTTCTGTTCTTCTCCATCACAAGTTCAGGTTCCCAGAAAAGCAACCAAGGAAAGTAAGATACCATTTCATCCTCTTGCATGGTTTCTGACTCAGGCATAAGAACTTCAGTAGGTTGTGCTTTTCTGGAGATGTCTCAGTGGGTTTATACACCAAAGGTGGGCAAAACGGTTTCTTTTTTTTTGTAACATTTGAATGAATGCCTTCAATCAGTTTTTAAATGTACCTTTGATGCTCAAATAGCATTTTTCTTGTGTATCCCTCTCAGAAATACCATATCAGAGCTACTTACAAAACCTGGCCTAATCTCATGAGGGAATTACTACACAGTCGCCTTTGCTTACAGTGAGCAAGCTGTTGACTTCAAAGGGCAACCCACATCATCCTGAGGAAATTATTGATTGACATGGTTGAATAAAAAGACAGTTAAAAATCAGCTATTTTAGCCTTTTAAGCTGAATTAGAAGTTATTATTGTCATCTGTGCTTTTGAAAATTAATTATGAAATTATGTTACTATTAACTATATTTGTTCCTGCCGGGAGTGTAGTATACAAAGTTTTAAAAACACTTCTATCCTGCATGAGTTGATATTGTGCTTAGAATGTTACAAAAACAAAAGGTATTTTATGAGATGTAGGCACCAGGAGGCAAATTTAAAGCTTTCAATTTCCTGACTTTGCAGTGTTTTAAATTTTCCTTCCAATTTGAAGTAATACCTGAAGGGTTTTGTCCATTTTCCCCCTCTTTTTTCTGATATACCTGGAAGGAGCAGAATGTTTCCTGCCTGCATCAGTTAAGCTTGATTGCACCTTTGCTAAAATCAATGGATTTTTCAATATTTTTGAACACCGAAGGAACTAAGTTTCTTAAATCTAATGCTGAGGAATCAGTTATCCTAATTAAAATTACTTAGGAGCACAAGTATACTTCTGGTTAGGCACTGACATCTGAGTCTGGTTGAACTAAGTCCCTAGGTGATAATCTTGCTACTGACTGAGAGGTGTAAATGACTGAATTTTGACTGAGGATTCTGGAAATTAATTATTTTTTCTATCCTTATTTCTGTGACCATATAATTTAGATTGTTTGTTTTTTTTTTAAAATAAACATTTGGAGTACAGCAAATGCTTTACTATGAACAAAAATTCAGCTATTTCTGGAATTAAGACAACATTCCACAATGAAGAGTTATAAAAAGTTAATTACAAAATTCCGAAAGAAACTGTTTTTAATAACTGAGAATTTTTTACAATATTTTTCAAAAAAACTCAAACCCTTCTTACATTTATCTTTATCTTACATTTATCTTACATTTATCTTATTGTGCTGCAATACTTGGAAAATATATTAGATGTCTTTAAAATTTGCAAAAAATATGCACCATTGATACAACTGACTGTTCCAATAGAACACACCAAAATAGGTTCTCCCTATGGAATATCAACCACTAATTTCATCTGATTGTCACTAAGTCTCATTCTTCTGTCACTTGCAGTGTCTTTAATTTTGAGCACTTACAGTATTGTTACTGGTGTAACACTGGTTGTGTGGTGGGTTTAGAGAAGGTGAGTTTTAAATCATAGGAGTTGGGAAGTGTTCCACCTTTATGGAACTCCAGTTTCCCCAGTGGGATGATGTTATTTCCCTACTCAAGATTGCAAGCTCTGATACACTGTAAAATGTCATTATGATTCTATTTAACTCTACATAGTTTTTGTGGTGTTTGTGGGCACAATGTCCTCTTTCTTCTGCAGTTTCTTGCAGAATTCATAAATGTGTATTTTAGGTCAGATATATTCTCTCTGACCTCAGCGTCAGGAATGTGAAAATTAGTAGCCAAGTTGATACACTTCTGTGAAAACTTCTAAATTTCAAGCATGAAGCCCTTTCCGTTGATATTCTGTAAACCCTTCCACCCAATTTCCAGAAGCCAGCTACAAAGTCAGTGTTCATGGATTTAGACATTTTCTTCCCACACAGGCTATTTGTTGCTGCAAAGAAGCAGTTCTGTAGCTTTGTAAAGCCTGTACCTTTGGAAGTATGAGAAGGCACATGTGCACTTAGGTACACTAAAGATGCATTACAGAGTGTAATGCAATGCTTATCACTTGGTGTATAAAAAATCTTACTTTTTCTACTTTTTGCAAATAATTTCTCTTTCCCGAAAATATCACACAGGCTGGATTGAACAAAGGAACATGATGTTAACCTGCATGCTTGTTAAACTGCTGTGGTTATAAATTTTGCAAAATTCCTTTGTATTTACAATAACTGCCAAAACAGATTTAATCCTTTAAGACTTCAAGATGTACATTTCTTGGCTTGTGTGCTGGGACATTTTCATACTGGAAAATGATGTATATTTTCCATACACATCACGAACTTCTTAGAATAATGGGTAAGAACTACCTATTTTGGGGATAATGTAAAGAACTGGGAAGTCAGGAAGGAGAATGGAAATTCAATAGGGTGATTGACTCATGTCCCAGGCATTGGGATATGGACTGAAATAAATGTGAGCACTGAGATTTATCAACTGAGTGCATCTAAGGCTTTACCTGAGCACAGAAGACTTTCTGCTTTTCCTACAGTGATGTAAGTACAGTAGACTAACAAAATCAACGTGAAGATGACTATATTCCTATAAGCATACCTCTACCCAGGAAACCTGTAATGACGCATTTTAAGCACCTATACAGTACAGTGATAGCAAATGCCAAGAAATCTAGATCTCAGAAGTAGTGAAACAAGCCTCATGCAGAAATTGAAACACATAAGGAAAAGCCTATTGAGGCAAAATGAAGCTGTAGGTTATTAGTATTGCTACTATTTGTGGATTAAGAACTACAGTATTGGCCGCATATTAAAAATCTCTTACTTTGCAAGAAAACATATGAAGGATTTGCAGTGCCTTTTATACCCCTATTGTGGTAAGAGGTTTGACTGTTTGAAACATTCACATCCCCTTTTATTAAAGGAAAGAGGTTTTCACTTAAACAAAACCAGGGACAGAAAATGCTGCCTTTCACTTAAAAAGTATTAATCGATTAATTTTTCATTTAAATTATTTTTTTCTAATTATTTCTGTTGATTCTACTCTGAAGACAATCCTGGCTCCTACTGGAGTCAGTGAGATTTTTTCCATTTAGTCTATACAACATAGATACAGGATAAAGACTACATTTGCATTCTAGGTCTAGCTTGCTATAATTAGAAGTGAATTTAAATGCTGGTATTTTACTCTGCATCACAGGTTTCCAAAAGTCTCATATTGTCTGGAGCTGTGGTTTTGGTTTGGGTCCACCTCCAGCGCAGGGAGAGACTAATTAGTTGTAGATTTTGTCTGAGATCTTGGTCAGCAATATTTTTATATTTTTGTGGTTCGAATGATGCATGTACTATGAAAAGAATACTTCTCACTCATTAATCATATTTCAAAAAATAGGAAACACCTGATAACTAGATAAACCAAAGCATGAAAAGGAAGATAAGAATTATAGTAAGTTAGCCTGTGTAAACCTCTGTTGGACCAATGAACACCCTCAGGAAGAAAAAGATTCCTGATGGAAAATTTCACAGGTTCTTCGTTTTTTTATTGATGCTATTTGTTTTTCCTCAAAAGTAATTTTAAGTTATTAGTTTAATAAACATAGTAAAACATAAGCTATTATTCTTTTAGTAAAAATAACTAAGAAAAGGGACATTTTATTTCTAAAATCTTTGGAAGAAAAGCATCTTCATATATTAATGAACTTCTAACAAGGATGTTGATATAATATTTTTTTCTACTGCAGTTTATTATTTGTTTCTTAGGGATTTTGCAGCCCAGGTAGAACATATTCTGTTAAAAAACTTGAAAAGATAAGTAAGAGAAACTTTACCTCTACTTACTAACCATAACTTAAGTTTAAAGTTTTGGGTTTTCACTGGCAGTGAAAGGATTTAAAATAATGTGGAACGTGTATCTCCCACCACCATTTGATGACAGAAGCAGCTGCTGCACTAGAGAAAATTAAGTCCCTGACTGCTTTCTTATGTGATTCTTTCCGTAAGTTTATCCTCCCTGCTTCTCACAGCCAGCAATTTGGGTCTTCCCACGTCCAAGACAGGATGACTTTAAGCAGTCACTGATAGCTCCAGGAAGTCTCAGGGGTCTTGAGGAGCCACTGAAAGCTGTTAGGCTTCACAGCACTCTTTATAAGGAATCCCACGTTGTCCTTGTGCAGCAGGTATAAAGCGTTTTCTTCAGGTACGTTTTAAACCTGGTGCTTGCCAACTTGCTTGGGCACCCTGAAGCAACTACATTATGAGAAATAAGAAGTGTTTACTTAGTTTCGGATGTTATGCACCATTTTTTTTATCTTGTTCACTGTTAGCCAAGCTCTAACTCAAGCTTCAGCACCTCTGACATGCTCAGGAAGAGACAAACTCAAAATACCTCCTAGAGGATGGGGCTGTGATGGGTTTAGTCCTCTCTGTGCCTAAGTTATGTAGACCATGTCGAAAGAAACCACTAGGTGTGCTTGGGGCCTTCTTTTGGGGAATTAGGGAGGTCATTGCCAATTTGTAGGCAAAATATATAGATGCAGAAAAGCCAAGGTTAGCAAAATAGGCTTAAAGTAGCACTCTGAATAAAAGCACACCAACAGGCTTTGTTGTGTAGTGACATAAAAGCTGAGGTTTTAAATGGTGTTTGCTGCTTTTCCTTGATTTCTATTTTGTTGTCATATGCTTTTGTCTTTGATTGTGTACAGCCACCCCTCCTGCACCCAAAGCTACTGGGTTAAAAAGGAAGGAGTCAGTTTTTGTGAGGTTCCCAAAGGTCGAGAGAAAACAACTTCTAGTGATTTAGTGGTGGGAAGACCTGGAGTGGAAACGAAATGGATATACTGCATCTGCTGAGAAATGGTGAGGAACAAAGAAAGTCTTAGATGGAAGGAAGAACTGTGAGGATGTGTGTGTGCTTGCGTATCTGTAAAGCAAAACTCTGAGCTCCAGCATGATAGATTTATTTGCAAATACTGCTCATTAGGAGGGCCTCCTGAGATGCCCATCTAGTTTTCATGGGGGTCTCCATGCTGCTTGTGAAATGAATAATGATGTGCAAAGCTGTAAAACAAGGAAATAAATTTCTTTACAAAACAAAGACTAGCCAGGGTACTTCACCACAAGGCATGCTCCTAGCAAAATCACAAGAACTGTATGGACAAAGACTGTATGGACAAATCATTAGGAGACATCAGGAACCTTGAAGTACTGGAATGTAGTAGTACACAGTGTTTGGTTAAGCACTAGAAGTATAAAAACAACAACTTTCCTAGGGAAAAAGAAGTCTTAAATTCTGTGTGTTCTGTTACTGATGTATCAATGGCCACAGTGAATCTCAGCTCTAAGGCATCAGGCTTGCAAATGTGAACACGTGTAGCTCTGTGCACAAGCTAAAAAGCTGTAGATTACTCTTTGCAAGATTGATGCAATGAGGTAGCATTTTAATGAATTCTGTGACAAACATCTATTACTTTTAGAATTTGATTTTACTGTCCCAGACATCTGGGAAAGGTGATCAATCATCCTGTTTTTTTTCCACATGTATGGCTGGACACTGATGATCTTAAAGGTCTTTTCCAACCTAAATGATTCTATGATTCTATGATCATATTTAATCAGCATATTGCATTTTTGCAGTACAGGTGAGACAAAAATTGCCAAGCCCACTTTTACCATGTTTACATGCGAGGACAGTTTTTCTTTACAAATTTAAGGCTATCCCCATGTTTTAGAATGAGTAAGCACTTAAAGATATTCCATGCAGTCTTGCCAAACAACAAAATTGGCACCCAAATTTTTGACTTGTGAGGGAAACTGCATTAAAGTATAGATTTTAAAAGCTATGCAAAAAAATTACAGTAAGATATCACTTGGATTTTATGAATCTGAAATCCCATTATTCTATGAGGTAGACTAATACAGTAATGTGTTTATATAGAGATATAGTGGCTATTATTTCACAAGAGTGTTTAGCATATTTTTTCAGTGATTGCTTTCCAAAAAAGTTTTCAGCAATTATGAATCTGGGTTGAAGCTGTCCCCATGTAACAGTTGTACTTTGCAATGCTACAGACTGGCTCCAGGGAAACTGCTGTGGTCTCTCTGTTCCCAGGGCTTAAAAGCTCTATTGATATGATAGACCATAATGATTCAGAATGAGGATTATGGTCTATTGGTAAATAGCATGTTATTATGCATGTACCATAATATAGTTACTATGATTTTTTTATTATATATTCCTGGAAGCCTCGCTCACCACAGCATTACTTGTGTGTAAAAATAGTAGGATTATGTTTTGGGAATGCAAATAAGTATTGCATTAGCACAGGTTGGACATGCAGAACAGCAGAAAACAGAGGATGTTTCCTTAATAGGAAAGAGCAGCGTACACATTTTATTCTGAATGTGTCTTTTTATATTCTTAACACTATACTTCTGTAGCCCTCCAGAAACTCAGATTATATATAAAAATAGGCTTCCAGAGTATATAGCAGGGTGCTAGCCAAAATGAAGTGCCAAATGTCCTTTCTCTCTCAACTTCCCTTCACCAGGGAAATAGGCCACTAAATCCAATTCAATCTTATCTTACTCATAGCTCTATAGCTTCTCTTTGTTTTTTTATACTTGCACTGAATACAATAAAGAACTCATTTAATTCCAGGTGACTTTTTCCAAATGGGAACAAGTTTCACTTCTGAGAATCTAGATCGTCTGTGTAAGATGGTGTTAGCAGCTTGGTAGGATTCAGACACAGTGGAGGGAAGGTTAATATTCTTAGAATAAGCAGAAGATCTAGGACATTTTGTTTCATTTTTAGTGTCTAAGTATATCACTGATATACTTTGAGAATGATTTTGTGGCTCATTGACACTAGTAAGGAACAGTTTTCTGTTTTGATTTTTTATGGGTCCTTTCATCCATAAGATGGGAAGTACCTGTTGATGCACCACAAAGGTGTGTTTTCCAGAAAGGGTAAGCATCTCTCTGTAAATGGTGAAGTCAGGAAAAGGAAGCTTCAGCTACTCTTTTTTTGTTTAAAGAATGAATGAACAGGAGGGCTGACTTGTTTAGTAAAGAAAGAAATGAGAATTTGAATTAGAAAATAATTGTAACTGTGAGTGTAATAAGGATTGTAGCTGGAGCCATATTTAGAAAGCAAGTCAGAGAGTAATGCCACGAAATCTCATAGTAGACATCTGAACGTACACAAAGTTTCTTGGTGGCTGCAGTCACTACCAAGCGCCAATTAGGTACCTTCTTAACCCCATGGGCTCTTACTTCCTTCTAAGGTCAGAAACAAGCAATGTTTGCAGAGTCTTGATTCTGAATATATACAAAAAGAACACTCCCTTTCAACCTACATAAATTATTTTATAGGAAGAAACAAATCTAGAAAAAAGGTATGTTGTCCAAATAAGAACTCCGCATTTATGCTTGTCTTGTCTGCAGCGCTCTCCTCTGCACTAGGTAAAAATGTGATGGTTGCTGTCCTGGGCAGAGATCTGTCTAGAAAAGAGGTCAATCTCACAGCGCAGCTCTTAACAGGCTCTTAGACACACAAACAGTCTTAACAACTAGAAAGCTAAAGTCACTGCACTCAGTTACAGTTCAGCCAGAGAGAATGGTATTCCACATGATTTATGTGACACTGTGTGTGGTAAGAGAGTGTGTTAATGTAGCTTTTTTTGCTTCATATTTATTGCCTGGCTAGAATTCTCTCATTCTGACCATGTGCTCTTCTCTGACAGATCAGGAAAGTCATAATAAGCAACTGCTCCTTTTCTACAAACACTCTTGCGTTTGGAACCTTGCAAGATCAATCCTCCCTCTGTTTCTCTTCCATGGAACAATGCCATGAAGAAGTAGAGATGGAGAATGTCAGAAATTGTGACGTATTTTAAAGATGCTGAAATACAGTGTGCAATATTCTTCTTCTTTGATCAGAAAATCTGTTTTGTTTTCCATAGGCAATATTTGTATAGCTGAAACAGAACACAAACCAAGAACTCTTACTGTGGTATGCTAAGTTGCTCCTCTGTGGAGAAGCAGCTAATCAGGAAGCAAAGGGGTGCAAAAGAAAATAAAATGCCAGAGCCTTCAGCTATTCAACCATAGTCAATAGAAAGGGACTAAGACCTGAAGCGTGACCATTTTTACTAAACTGATCATGCTCTGAATGGTAATTCATATGGTAAAGGCTGCACCTTGGATTTATATATGGTGGTTCTAGACCTGATCTCCTATGGCAGAAGTCAGCACTAAATTTTCTACTGAAATTATATTGAAACATCTGGTTCTAATTAAGTTGTATTAATTTGAAATAGGACCTGATGCTCAGTGGCAGCATAGACTTTAAAAATAAAGACTCAGTGCACTAACACAGTGTAATTAACCAGACTGATTAGACATTATCAATAAATATACATCCAGTCTGCTAAATACATGGAAAATCTACACCTCTGTAGATGTTACCTCCTCCCCAAAGTAATCTCAAAGTACTGTGGCCACAGACGTTTTGGGGTATTCTGCTCCCACATAGATTCATCCATGGGTCATAATCTCTTTGACTCAAGTTCACGCTGGAGTTCCAACCTGCCCAGTACATCAGTACAGAAACAACAGTGGTGCCCTGGCCATCTTCCCAGGCACAGCAGAGTAAGATGATAAGCAGTACAGCAAGCAGTGAAAGCAGAAAGCAGCCACTAGCAAGCACTAGATTCTAATACACAGTGAGGCAAGCTAGCCCCCCAGCAAACTCAGGGGCCTGTCCATTAATAGCTAAACAGCAAAAATAGCTTTAAATTTGATCTAGCACATTCCAGTCAAACCTACCTTTATCTTGAGTATTTTGAGCCCCGCATTAGACATTGAAAAGGACTGTCATGGCTTAACCCCAGCCAGCACCTAAGCCCCACACAGCTGTTTGCTCACTTCCCCTCAGAGAATTGGGAGGATAAAAGCAAGAAAATTCATGGGTTGCGATAAAGACAGTTTAATCAGTAAAGCAAAAGCCGTGCACACAAGCAAAGAAAAACAAGGAATTAATTCACTACTCCCACCAACAAGAAGATATTCAGCCATATCCAGGAAAGCAGGGCTCCATCACACATAATGGTTACCTGGGAAGCAAACACCATCCCTCCAAATGTCCCCCATCCTTTCTTCCTCTTTGTTCAGCTTTATATTGTTCAGCATGAGGTTGTATGGTACAGAATAACCCTTTGATCAGTTTGGGGCAGCTATCCCAGCTGTGTTGCCTCCTAACTTCTTGTGTACACTCAACCTGCTGGTGTGTGTGATGGAATGAGATGCAGAAAATACATTGACTCTGTTTAAGAACTGTTCAGCAATAATTAAAACATCTCTGTATTGTCAACACTGTTTTCAGCACAAATCCAAAACATAGCACCATACTAGCCACTAAGAAGAATATTAAACCTATCTCAACCCAAACCAACACATTCTGCATTCCATTTTTCATACCATTTACATCATGCTTAGGTCTTACGTTATCAAACACATACTCATTACTGACCACATCCCCTCCTATCCTTTGATAAAATGCACAGATATCATTCCCTTCGTCTATGGACCACCCCTGTGCTATGTCTGTAAAATATCCATAAAATTTCCATTGAATTCATTTAGTCCATGTCTCTGGGCTCCTTCTGTTACAGTGGTCACTCAGAACACAAGAGGTGATGTGTCGTGTGGGCACCAAACTTAGGTCAGATTGGGTCACTGCTGCATTTGCATTGATTCTTGTAAGGCTTCTCCTTCACTGGTTCAGGTGGCTCCTGCTATAGTAGCTCATATAACATGCATCCATCCTATAACATGTATCCATTACAATGTTCATTCCAGCCACCTTGGGCCAGGTTGTAGGGTTTAATGTTGCAATGTTCTCCTCCCCTTGGCCATAGTATGGCTAGCAGCAAGGGTTTCCTGCTATAATAATTCCTATAATATGTAGCTCAAATCCAGGATTACAATGATTTAAAGGTATTTCTGTTATAATATCCACCCCTGGTATGTTTGGACTACACCACAGGATTTAACAATGCAATGAACTCATCCTTTTGCCTTTCCTTTGGCTTGGATTTATCCACAAGCTGCAGTCCCTTAGGGGTGTACCTGCTCCAAGCAGAGCCTTACCTATGAGCCACAGTCCCTCTGAGATTCACCTGTTCCAGTGTGGCTATGAAGAAAAATAAATCTATCCCAGCCCAAACCAGATTACGTGCCTTTGTGAGATGGATGCAGTGCTCTACTGTCTGTATTCAACACATTTAAATTAAATTTAGGAAGATTAGAGGTGAATTATCAAAGACCTGGGTCACAGTTACAGTGTTACTTTGAATTGTCATTCACTGCCAAAGAAGGACCTTCTAGGGTGTCCACTCAACATGAAAGCATATAGACTTTGATGTGTATTTGTAAGTGAAGGGTTCAACTCCTGTTAGAGGAGAACGAGGGCAGGAGTCAATTGCTTCTTCATAGGGTTTTAGCATACCTGAGGTGTCAAAGATGCCAGTGATGTATGGCCAGTACTCTGGATAGACACAAATAATTTCATCAGCCTTTTGTGGATATCTCAGACACCATGGAACAATTTTAGTGGCAGCACACACTTTTGCTTAGGCAGCTGAATCACTATCTGACTCAACTCTCATTAAACATCACTATGTTTTTCAGCTACCTAGCCAATAGTTGCCTCTTTTGTGATAAGCCCAGCTGTTCTCTAAATTGACCAGAGAAGTTACTTAATTTTTCTAGGCATTAAGTATGTTTGAAATGCCCTTGTCTGGACTGTATCTGTTCCTTCAAAAGGAAATGGGTGTCCTATGAGCTTTGTTTTGACTCTCCAAACCCACACGGGCCCAGATACAGGTATCTCTGATAGCAGTCAACCCCAGTGTTTACAGAAATGAATTGATTACTGGATCTCCAGTGACTATAATGGGACTGCTGGCTCACAAGCAGGTATCTCTATTCAGATGTCTGGAATCTTACTTTTGAACTACAACCTGATTCTGAGCCCCATGTTACCAAGATATGCTATATTTCAAACTGAAGCACATGGACACCTGGAAAATCAAAGTCTGGTGTTGAGAGGTCTACCAAAGATGTCTTAGCAAAACAGGTGTGTATATATATGTATAACAGAAAGCTTCCTAGTTATGTGAAGCTTTGAAAGGGTCTGCATATTGACATATTTGCAAAACATGGTTCGAGATTTTAGATATCCCAGCATGTGGGTATGCATGCTGCTGCCTTTCTCTACCAGAGAACACATACTTTTGAAGACAAAGGTTTTGGCCACATGGAATTGTTTTGCTTAATTAACCATTAATAGTTACAAATGATAGGGTAAGAAACACCATACTGTTTAGACTAACCATCATTCTAGTCAGGTATTTAATCTCCAGCAGCGGCAGAGAAGATGATTTATTGGGGAAGCATGTAAGTTGTCCTTTTAATATCCTGGTCAGTTGTTTCAGTATCACTTGGTGGACCTGTTGTCTATAAATTTGTCTAAACTTCTTTCTGAACTCAAGTTTACTTATTTCAGTCTATACCAGAGTGGCTTAAACACACTTATCAACCCACTGTAGTTAACTTACACCTTACAGTTATGCATATTCCCATTATTTATATCAGTATTTACAATTCATAACTCAATCTAAAAAGGTGGACTGTCCATAATGCCTCTGTTGTGCAAGGGTTTGTTATTTTTTGTTTCAGAAAAAACCTCCAACCCACTTAAAAGGAATGTTATCTTCATGATTTGGCCTAATTCTTTCCTGCTGATAAAAGTTAAAAACCCCACATGAATACTTTTATTTTACAAATACTTGAGTGAAACTTTTGTTAATGTTGTGAAGCAGTGGTAGTTTTGAGTCACTAAGTACTGAGTTGAGATATCATACAACTGTGATTAGAATGAAGTCCCTCCTTCTGTTTTAATTTTTGTCTGTTGCCATTTTTCATTTTGACTTTGACAAGATCAGGATGTAGTCATAGAAATGCAGCATTTATCATGCAGCAATAAAGTTTATACCTTTAATGTTACCTTTCAAGAATAAGAAAAGCCTGACAAATTGAGTAGTTTCAGGGTTTATTTGCTGTAGTGCTTGCTGAACTTTTCCCATTTATTTCACACAGCTACTGATGTTTCAATTCATTAAAGCAATTTAGTTATATACATTTCAACAGGACCAGTCACCTGCTAAGAGTTGTACATGTGCTCAGATGTTCTTCTGAATCAGTCTTTGCCAGGAGAGCTGTCAGAAAAAACATACCGAAAGTGACTTATGATCATATCTTAGTCAGAACCCTATTTGTGCTGAATTATTTTGATATGTATGTACTACACTAGACAAGGTAATACATTCTAACTCTGTCTATCTGCATCCTTGGTATTTGTTCGTAAATGCATGCTCAAATAAGCAGACTCTTCCCTATCCTTATGTTTTTGAAGTTACTCCTTTCTGCTACATCTTTTAAGTTTGCCTTTCTTGTTCTATGAGGTCAAGGCTGGCAGAATTTCTCAACATTCAGCTGATATCTGTAGTAAGTTTTGGATGCAATTTGATGTGTTCTTCCTTTTTCTCATTTCAGCTTAATAAAAATCTTCTCTTGTGAAAATTCTCATCAAATGACAATTTGACATTTGCCAGATGACATGGGTTAAGAACTGAGAATCTGTTCCTTCTTTTTAAGAGAAAAAAACAAGTAAAGCCAGCTGGGAATTTTGCCAACAAGAGCTGTACCTACATAGAGACGACTGAGTGAAACAGGCAGAGGGCAGAGAAATGCAGCCATGCTGCTGGAAACATAACTGAAGGGGCAAATCTGAACAACAAAAGCCTGTCCCTTAGTCAAAGCCCAGAGCTGATGAGTATGTTCTACAATATCTGCACCCAGCAGAGGATCTGAAGGGATTGCTCAGGTATCTTGATGGACTGGTGACTAAACTAATGCCTTCAAAGGAAGAGCTGATGTTCATCAAAATGCCCTGTTCATCAAAATGCCCATAACTCTACTACTGAAACTACATCCTGCCTTCACATGGTCACATGCATCTGGACTCAAGGCTGATAGAGTGATAATACACAACTGCAGCTGGTGTATCAGTCTAAACCTGAACAGAGTATTTTCTGTCTTTCCCATCTATTTATTTATTTATGTATGTATTTATTTATGTATTCATTTAATTATTTATTTGCAGAGAGGAAAGGATATAGCTTTATCTGGGGCACTCCCTGACTTCTGTTAGTTGGTATCACAGCTGGAAAGTTCTTTAAATCCAAATTCTTTTATCTGAAAGTATTTATGTGAGCAGATAAAGCATTAAGCCCTTATCCTAAAGTGTTCTGCCCCACTTTAGTGCTCCAGATAACATTTAATTATGCTGGAGCTGCCACTCTGCAGACAGGAAATCAATTCTTTTCTCCCTTACTCCGCTTGATCTTTTGTAGTGGATAAGGGGGATGTGTGTCTGACGCTACAAACAGACATCAGGATGCAGTCAATTAAGGGGCTAAAGAGATTCTCCTTTTCAAACTGTAGGAATCTGTTTTTTTGGTTTTTTTTATCATACCTTCTCTGACCCCAGACATAACTTCTTGGTTTCTATCTAGCTCTGGACAGTGCTTCCTCTCCTCCTTCCCATCCCAAGTCCAACTGCACTGTAATTGTCACCTTGAAAATTTGGGGGGCCGGGACACAAGGACAGATAGCTCGGAAAGGATAGATACTGGGTATTTTTTCACCTTCTTTCCCAAGATACTCTGAGGATACTGTGCTTGAAGAAATATTTAGATGTTGTTTCAATCAGTTACAAAGGCATTATTTTCTGTTGGATGGATAACTGGGCAAAAGCTTCCTGCCTAACAGCCTTGAATATAGTACTCAGACTCGAGTATCTCGGCCTTCAATATTTCTTCCAAATAGTTCATAAGCACAGTTCCTACTATTAATGCTATGTAAGGAGCAAAGAATCACTTAAGGGATGCTCTTGTTTCGTGTCCAAAACTGGAATAACTACAGCTGAACCATAGAAGTCTATGTGGTTGGTTGAAGCGCAAATAAATTTCACATAACTCAGGTCACAAAGACCATTCCTGCCAGTCAGAGCTCAAGGTGCTGCACTGCAGCTGGGTAAAGCCTCTTGCTGCTGAACAGAAGATTTTACAGAAAGGGCAAATAAGGAGGTGGTGTTTAACTCATCTACCTTGAAACACTGACAGAGTGGAGAGAGCCATCTGACCTGGTTGCTTAGATGCACTTTTTAGTCAGTGGGAGAAAAAGGTACTTCACACTTTTCTGCTGGGCTAAGACTTACTGAGATGCAGATGTCCATGGTTTGGCCAGAGAAATCCCTGACTGATGTCAATATTGTGGCTTGAATTAGGCAAAGAATTTCTGTCATAAGTGGGGAGAGACAAAAGGAATTGTTCATGGAAAATGGCAACAAGGTTCCTTTTCATGTCTAGAAAATTTAATTTCAGGACATCCATTTTTAAGCAGCACTTCCATTTCAAAATAAACGTATCTAGATAAGGATTAATAGAAAGAGTGAAACAACCTCAAAAGGAAGCGATGCTCCATTTTGTACTGAACAATATTTTATTCCAAATTCACTCTTCTAATTAATTTCATAGATTAATAAAATAGCATTTGGGCTGACCCACACTGAGATATTTGTGTGGGATTAAACAACCAACCAAAGAGAAATATCCCAAATTAGTACTTACCTTTAGCTGTTACTTTCCCTTCTGCTGTGGGAAATAGCTGTGGTTATAATGGCAACATCTTGTCTTTTTTTCTGCTTTTGCTTTTCCTGTTATAGCTTGCCATGTTGGGGACCACAGAGCACCTAAAAAAACCATCTGCATACAACATCTTTCATTTCTTCTTTTCATCCTATTTTCTGTATAGATGCTGAACTTGTCACACAGGAGTCTATAGAAATGCATGAGTATGGGAGATGAAGGTGAAGCTGTGGAGAGATTTTTAAGAGACTTGAGATCAGCTAATGACAACAACTTTTCCTTGGATTTTCTGATCCTTCCTATGGCATATAAATGGAGGTGTAGGGCAGCAGAAGTCCTTAGCAGATTTTGAATCCTTCTGACTTTCAGCACAAAAGCAATCTTTTGCTGGTATAGGTCAAATAAAAATATATCCACTTGCCAAATTTTTTTTTTTTCTGATGTTTTATGAAATTAAACAGAAGAAGCTTTCCTCTATAATTTTTAGAGTAAAAACATTACACCCTGAAGAGAAGATGAAGCTTACATTGAATTTTTGTCAGCTAAATATTTTTAGGTGCAACTCAAGGAAAATTTTCTGGCCAACCTCTTTAAAATAGAAATATTTTTTGACACTAACTTTTAACATTGTGTTCTAGGGAAAACAAGTTGGTTTTTTTTTCCAATAAATTCTACTTCCTAATTAAAGGAAAAGTATTTTGGGCTATTGACAAACTGAGAATATGTTGATCTGGAAATGCTGTTTGAAACTTTGTCAGATTTTGCGGCTGAAACGTGTCATTTTTCCTTAATTTGTGAGCTATGCTCACTTATTGATTTCTCTCCTTCCTTATCACTCCCTACTACGTTAGTGTCCTGTAAGGCATTGCTTGCCTCAGTCCGAACAGGTGAGGGGAAGAAAAAGGAGACTCTAAGAGCAGTGGCGCCAGTTGTGCATATAAGAAAATGTGGTATTAAAGTAAATTCATAGGATGAGGATTCTCAGATGCATTAAGGCTGCGTTTGTAAACAAAATACTTAAATCTTCACAGAAGTATTTAATTTTTAGTTACTAGCTGATAAGTATGCATTTTTTCCTTTTTTTCCCCTAGCTCCGTTTCTAGGTCATTATTCAAAACAGGGGTTTGTCTTACAGTTTTAGTAATAGGGAAAGCAGCACAGTACTTTCTGGAGCTAAGCAGGAGCCTGTGTAAAAGATTATTCCTACCACACCTCAGCAATGATTCTTTCTGCAATATCAGAAGAGTGAACTCCATTTCCCCATGAAGAAATGCAGAACAACAACAGTTCTTAAAACCTCACATGCCTTTTGAAGTTTACACTGAACTCTGGAAAGAGTCAGTCAGTGTAGCTTTATCTGCATCACTCTCTGATAACCGCTTGAAAATGTAAATACTTTGTAGGAAACAGGCCAGGACCAACCTACCACAATTTGTGATGGCCAGCCAGGATTCAGCTTAATACAGAAAAACCCAAAGAACATCTTAGTGTCTTAGTGCCTGATCTTAACTCCTTGGAAACATCAGACGTTTTGAACGGACATGGAATAAATTTTATGATGTGACTCAGACAAGTCAATTTTTAAATCCATGACTCTTCATGAATTAGTTAAAACTAAGAATTTGCCTGTTCTTAGTTCATACCTCACAGTGCAAACTTTTGCCGATTTAGGAAGTGTTCAGGAGGGAGGGATAGTTTCCTTCAAGATAATCTGACTCCTAACTCCAGGTGGAGGTTATCAAGGATCTTTATGGTTGTTATAAAGTTAATAGATGCCCTTAGCAAACAGTACCATTTCTTCACTGGAAAGCTAGTGATATTTGTGAATAACCCAGAGAAGTTTGCCAAGTGCTTCTACTTTTTCTACTAGTCTAATTAAGACAATTAAGATGGTCTTCTTCCAGTTGACTGAAGTCAAGAAACCATTCTGTTTCTCACTAGTCTGATAATGCTTATAGATGCTTTTGACTGTATTATTCATTATCTACTGGTTGTCTTTTCAGCATTTTATTACAGTCTGACAGACTAAACAGCTGTTTAAGTACAAGTATGTATTTTTCTTGGTCTTTGTTCAGAGTGGTTTTAGCTCTTGTGAAACACTGATTTCCAGCTGGGAGCCAAAGCAGTTTGAAATGTCTGCAGCAGACAGCTAAGGATACAGTTTAATTAGCCTACTTTGATCTTTTGTATGGTGGCTGATGATTTACTACAGCTTGCAGCGTGGTGAGGCAATTATATTCATGGTCATTATGACAGCATCCTTTGAGTCAGAGTTATCGCAGAAGTAAGATTAATTATAAAGGGATTTTGTGGGGCCCAGAAACCAAGATAAAGTAATGTTATATCCAGAAGAGTGCAATAAAGGAGAGCTTCATAATCAAAATATTGGGTGAAACCTTGGCCCGGTTGAGGTTAATAGCAAAACTCTTTGTAACTTTAGAAAGGAATTAACTGAGTAGAGTATGCCAGACAAAGAATAACTTGGGCAATTTTCTGGAAGGTCTTAACTCTGTTCTCTTGCTTAGGTTGGTGCCACTCTCAGCACAGGATAAGATAGTGGTTCTTTTCTCTGTTCCCTTCAACATTATATTCTTCCTTTCTCTAGAAGCACAGAACAAAATTTTGCAGAAGATAGATAAGTGCACTAATAGCTTTATGGTTTTCTTTGCCCACCTTTGCTTTTATTTAAAACATTTCTCAGGTGACTGTTCTTCAGTCCTGTGAAGCTACTCTGCCATGATGGGAAAATATCTTTTGGGTGAATCTAGGTACCATAATGCAGTGTGTCAGTGTTCTGCCTGTATATGTTGAAAAGGAGTCTATGTTTTGTAAATATTATGGCTTTGGTAACAGTGGTTGTATGCCAGCAGTTAACAAAACTGACCAGCAGGCAGAGCATAGATTCTTCCAGCTATTGCCTGTGTGAGTCCACTCATCCTGTATTTCTGCCTCTTTCCTTGGGCCTGCCCTGGCACAGTGTTTTGTAGAGTTATTGTCACTGTTTCTAAACAAGCTAGCTGGATTGTCCAACAGTTTTTCAGGGTTTCTCAGCAGACAAAATTATGCAGGAGAGTTGTTGAATATTGTGTTAATGCAACCCTGTTTGTGTTGCTTATCCAGGGGACTGTAAAAGCTGAAGGACAGCTTTTATGGTGTCAAACCAAATGTCACCTAGTGCAGCATCTGATTTTAAACAACAGCCAAAACAAATGCCTTGGAAAAATTGTAAAGGGAGAAAAAGTATTTATGAAATTCGTCCTAGAATACTCTCCTAGACTCCAGCAGCCAGGGACCCAGAGGTGCATGTTGGCTGCTAATAGCTCTTATGGACTTCTACTTAAAGAATTTTCGACCCCTTTTTGAACCCATCAAACCCTTCTTGCTACACCTTTCCACTCATCAGATCCGCTGCTGTGCCATGTCTTGGGGAGGACCTTCCCTGCCAACTGCTGCCCTACAACCTCTCTGTGTGGTCTGGAGCAACCTCACGCTCCCACAGGCATCTCTTTGCCATGGATCCTTGTAATGTTCAGCTTACAGATGGCAGCAAGTTCAAGGGAGAATAATGTCAAGCTGTAAGGCATCAAGAAAGTTTCAGACAGAGAAAGAGACTTATTCTTTTAAGCCCAGCTTTAGGGAAACTACTGAAATTAATGGGGTAAATAAGGACTTCTGCAGAGGTTTTTCTCTGAAGTCTTATATATTCCTAGTGCTATTTTTGCAAGTAATCAAATGCTGTAGCTGCTGTGGGGAAGAGGGAGAACTGAACATAGGGTGATGGAAATGAGTGCAGGCCAGTGGGCTGCTGTGCTTCTTACAGGTAGGCAGGAACTCACCTTTACCACCCAAGGGAAACAACAGTATGCGGATTTAGTGCAGCTTCTGGCTTCTATTTCTCTTTCCAGCCTTTCCACAGCTTTCTCCATTAAAGCAAGTTGTTGGTGATTGCCAGACATTACCTTGGGGTTGTGGTTTGGCCTGCTGTGCTCGTGTGCTCTGTGCCTCTGTACTGACATGCTAATATGAATCTTGGTGCCTTGCAGCTTTTGCTGCAGCTGGTCAACTATTTCTGTCCTCCTCCCTTGATCATCGCCAACAACTCTCAGCAGAAGTGTTGAGCACAGGGGGGTTGCTCTCCTCCCTCTCTGCCTGCCACCTATTGGCTATTGACTCCCCAAGGCGAACTATTGCTTCTCTGACTTGTGAAGGGAGCTGACCTCACAAAACACAGTTTTCCCAGGAACCACTCAACTTTGTGGCTTCCCAACAGCATGCTGCTCTGTTCTCTCTTAGTTACTGACAATGAGTGGCTTTGGGAGATTTAAGGCCAAAGATTGAATGGCCATAAGGAGTGACCTGCAAGAGTCCCACTGGCTTACTTCTTTTGCAATAGTGTGGCAAGATTTGCTCTCCCACCATTTGTAGGGGAACAGGTATACTGGAATATTTTTGACTTCACCAATTCATACTACTTCATTCAGATCAAGCAAAAATCTCAAAACTCCTGCCTTTGACTGCTTTCAATTAAATGCCTGAGAGGAATCCTTTGTCTTCAACATTTCAGACCATGTGAACAGTCATGGGTTAAAACCTCCCTAGGTAGATGGGAGCTGCTAGAGCAGCCCCAGCCAGTGACCCTTGGATAACACAGTCACAAGGAGATTTCAGAGCCATATGTTTGTCTCTGCCCAGGTGCTTTGAGGATGTGTAGACATGTGTCAAATACATGTCAAAGCTTATGGACAATTCTACAAAGCTCAAGCCTCCCCAAAGCAACCCACTCACCAGGCACTTCTCTTCCGCTTGCCTGAGTTGAGTTCAGCATTGCTGCTCTGACAAGACTTGCTAAGTGCTTTTATTTAAAATATGGATCCTACCCAAATAGTTTTAAACATGAATTTTAAGACACTTGCTGTGGCTCTGGTAATTTAAAAGGTATTACTAAAAAAACCCCATTATTATCTCCTCCTCCTCCTCATTATTGACAGCTAGTGATTACCATTGTTGTGCTTTTATTGTAGGTCCTGGTAATTTCAGATGCCTGTGACCAACATTCTCTCTTCTATCAGCTACAGGCAAGTTGCTTACTCTCTCAGAAAAGAGTTATACTATATTGCATTGCATAGTTGCCCTCTTGTTTAATTTGGACATTACTTTTCTAAATTAGGAGCCCTCTGTGCTCAAAGGCTTGTATTCCTATTTTGGGGTAGTAAATACGAATTAAATGAATCCTGTAATGTGTCTAAGGGGGCTCAGTGCACTCTCCAAACATTCTGGCTTCAAGTACCAGACTCACCTAAATGACTCTGTCACTTAAGGCTGTTTTTAAATGCAGAAAGAATCTACAACAGACAGGATTTGCAAATGTACCCCACAACCCACTTCTACGGCTTAAAACACAGCTTCAGAAATCAGGCCCACAATGCTCAAAGTCTAAGGACTCAAGCCCCTAAATGCTCCTCACAGTGGTGGGAGGAGGAGGTTAATGCATTGCTCTGTGCTTAATACCTCCTATCAACTAATTTCTGGCAGCTCTCTACACTGCTAAGTGTTCAGGTTTTTGAAGATGCCCACAGATGTGCCCAGATGTCCCTCAGCCCTAGAGGAGCTGCTGAAGTGCTCAGCACTGGCTTTGGGCATCATGCTGGGGTTTGTCCTCTGACAGTGCGGAGTTTCCTAGGAAGGAAGGTACAGGCAAGCGATTACTTGCCTAGCCTGCACCTAGGGTGCCTTGCAGAAGTTGTGCACAACAGGTTTTGGAGATTTACCCCTTTACAAACAGAAAAGCAGAGGGAGGTTTAGCAGAATGAGGCTGCTGGTTTACATTGAGAGTGAAAAATCTGCCAGACTCTCCTGGAGGCAGGATATGGACTATCATGATCTCCATGAACACCACATCCAGTGACAACTCTCATTTTTCATCCTGACTACTCCTTGGATACAGGGTGGCCCTCTGTATCTGCCACAAACTACTTGAAACCCAGAGGTTTTCCTCCGACCACTTTGCCTCTTTTGCAATTGGTAGCTTTTTCAAGAGTCTCGCAGATCCCTATCTTCTCAGTCTGACCGCCAAATGGCAGTCAGAGACTGAAACTTCTCATGAAGGTCCCAGTGAGAAAAAGTGGTCTTGCAGTATAATTATTCTTCAAATTAGAGTTTGCACTCTGCATTTTTGCTCATTGCTTTGCTTCTCTGTTGGCTGAGTGCCTGAAATAACAAAGCCAGAGATCATCTGCAAGGCAGTACTACATCTTATTTTAATATCCATAACTTATCACTTTATCTTTTTTCATTTTTCAGATAAAAACTCTGAAGAACACCCTACCTTTGACTGTGTTTTATAGATCTATTGGATCACAAAAAGACAAACAAAACACATTCATAGGGAGGTGTCATAAGAACATGCAACTGTTACATGCCTGCAAAGTGACAAATTCTGACTACTGTTTGCATATGAAAGGAGTAGGGAAGGAGAGCATGGAGATGTGTCCAAGAGTGAGAATTGGAATGTGGCCATGTGGCTTTGCTTGCTGCTTGGGTAGCTCTGCAAAAGGAAGAGAGTTGTACCTTATGGCCCCCGCTTGATGATTTGAGTAAGTTTGGGCTTTTCATGTGATAGATCCTGCTGGAAGGGGACATAATTGCAAACACGGAAGGGATAGGGAGAGAGGTACTCTGTAATAAGCTCCCATCAGGTGTATTTGGCTTTATAGGGTGATTGTACCATCCACTATAAGAGTGCTGCCAGTAGATTTTTCTATGGGATTCAGTGCTCAAGCAGGTTTACCTTTAACCAGGACTTTGTAGGCACCTGAAAAAGAGTAGTCTCTCTATTTCTGTTCACACAGAATTACTATTGTGGCTGAAGCACAACCAGCCTTTTGGGTATGGTTTCTCCAAACCCTCTCACACCAGGCCCACCTTTACAGAAAATTTCCTAAATCACCTAAATCTTTGTAGGTCCAGCACACAGTCACCTTTATGTCAGATCCTTGCATTGTCCTCTTCCAAATGTTATCCGGGACTTAGCTACAGGCACTGTTATTATCCCAGAAGTTTTGTTTTTGAGATCTTAGGTTATTTTTGGTGGTATTTTTTTTAAGGTCTTCCATGTAAGTTGTTAACTTTGTTTCCAAAGCAGAAAAGGCTTTGTAATTGGGCTGTCTGACTCAGTAGTTCCTGAAGCCATAAGCTGATCTGATCCAGATTTTACCTTCTTTCCCCAATACAGGGAAGGTAAGGAAAGCTCAATATGGCCTTTATTGCTTGGCCATATCAGGGTAGCAAAGTGACAGGTACAGACTAGTGGGGTCTAGAGCAGCTGCAGCAAATGCTGCTGGTATCTAAGAAGTGTTGCAGAAGAAAAGCATGTGGAGCTGAGATTTAGGATGGGAAGAGTACAGGCAGTAAACTCTTCAGCACATCAGTGAATGTGAATAAGTTAAACTGAGTATGTTAAGATGATTTTTGCTAAAAAGAGGAGTGGAACTACCAGAAAGGATATGATTATGGAAAGATAAAATAATGGGAACAACTCACTTTTCTGTTTATTTTCTTCTTTCCTTGTGCTATATGCTACCTTCTCTTCTATAATAGGATAAATATCTTCCCATGTCTGGTACAGAACTTCAGATTTTTCCAAGAAGATATTATAAACCCAACATCATCTAATGACTTCTACAGTATGGGCCGTTTCAGACAATGAACTCTTGCCAGTTTATTAGAGGTGCTGGGGCTGTAATGATCAGTGAGTGAATTCCAGCAATGTTTTGGATAGGTTCCTGCTTCCAGTTGGCATTCGGTCTCTTGTCTGACTATCAGCTTGAGCTCAGTTGCATATGAGCAAGGCATCAAGCCATTACTGATTTATAAAGCAGTTTCCCTTTCGCACCAGTTGCACTTCAGCTAACTCCTGCAAATAAACAAAAGTTTTTTCATAGTTTCATGAACATTTGGAAGGATTCTCCCAATTCTCATTGCCAAAATAACAACACTGCTGTATTTGGACCTATCTGAAACACAGACTTCACCTCCTCTGGAGATAACAGGAGTTTCCTTCATGTGATCCTATGAGTGGGTTGCCTTTCAAACAGCTTTCTGCTGTTACTTGAAAGTCTGCCAGTTCTGAAATAATCAGAAAGACTTGAATAGTGAGACTGATTTATTCTTTGTTGGGATAGAAATGAAATGATACAGGCACAAGCTAAGAGTTTCCATAATAAGGAGATTAATATTAGGCTCTGACATTTTTATTTAGGCTAATAAATAAATAGGTATGAAAAAATGCTAAGTGGCTACCAGCAGCTGTGTTTGCGGTTGATGGTTTTGAGTCCTTAGTTCTTAAGAAAACATGTGTAGATCTGGAGGCAGAGGTCTGTGCAGAGTGTCTATATTTAAAATCCTAGCCTTAACGTTATTTTATTTCATACAATCTAATAGCTTGGCATATTCCTGTTGGGAAGTTTGATACCAGTGTCATGAGTCTCATGCTCAGTTGTGCTAAAATCCTGGCCTAGAATTGTTTCATTCCAGCTCTTTTCCAACAAGGAAATAAATTCTTGTTTTCAGAGCTCCAGCTTTCTGTTCAGTTTTCCATATATTCTTTCAGCTGCCCAAGTGTTATACATTTTTCTGTAACTATTATCATAACAGCTGCCCTTCAGGTAGAAAAGAATTCAATATGACTAGAGTATAAACTATAAAATATTTTACCCAGCTCAATAGACAATCCAAATCTGCCCAAGACTTTATAAGCTGCCACAGTTGCTTCATGGATCAACACAATGGGCGTTTGAGTATATGTAAAAAGTGTCATGCCAAGGTACAAAAGGAATGCATGTGGTAATTTTTTTGAAATATTATAAAAAAATTAATAAGGCTTCCCTAGAGAAGATTTGATTGAAGAAAGCTAGAGCATTGATTCAGAAAGGCTGAGATTATGTGTATATATGTATACAAGTTGTCACAATATTCTGCTATGCCATGAGCTTTCCATGGAAGACTTCCAAAACCTAGGGTACAACATGTAATGTTCTACCTGAAGGCAGAAGGGGTCTGGGTCCAGATTTTCTTCCTGATTCACAGTAATTCAGACAGCAGTGAAGGTCAGATTATCAAGGGCTGAGGAGGCTTGGAATCCAAATTTGAAGTTACCCCTGCTTTGAGCAGGGGTTTTGACTAAATTATCTCCAGATGTCCCTTCCAACCTTATTTATTCTATTAATCTCCTTTAGTGTGTGTGATTTCCTAGGTAGTCTAAGTTACAGCCCTGTCACTTTGGTCAGTAGTAAATCTCCACTATGAAGCCACCTATAAAAATTGTCAATAAATGTGTCTCCATAGTGGGTCCCTGATAAAAAGGAAATGTTGAAATGGGAAGGGAAGATTGTTGAAATTTTTGTAAGTAGACAGTTTGGAGGAGGAGAAAAGGTAAGTGAAGGGGAACAGACTTTTGGTGTTGTCATACCAGGTGCATTCTCTAATCTTTTCCTATCATGTCTCCCTGATTCATAGCACCAGTGATGTAAGCTAACTAGGGCCTTGGGAGAAAGTATGAGCTCAGTGCTTTTCCTATTATATTTTCCCTGGTGTTGGTAAGAGAAGGGCATTCCTACACCGTCTATCTCTGCTGGACCTCCATGTAGTGAGAAGAAACAGCTTAGTGCTTCAGGTCACTACAGCTATTCATTGCACAAACAAATAACAACTTTATAAATGTTTCCAGGCCAGAATAGAGCAACAGGCTGTATTTTTTTGGAAATGTTAACAATCATCTTTGTCCAAAAATCAGAGTGATTGTTCAGAGATGTTTTTTTCCTTTTTACGTTTTTCCTTGAGATTCATAGGTTATGAGGTTGGAAGGGACAATAGTGCTAATCTAGACCAATATCCTATGGAACACATGCCACAGAACTTCCCTGAATTCATGCTCATTTGAAGCTTTCTTTTGGAAAGAAAAATCATGATGCGAATGTTCCCAGAAGAAAACAGCTGTAAACTCTAGGTTTAGTTTTTCAATAGACACCCACCTTTTTGATGAAAAAATTGTGTTTATTTTCTAACTTGTGTAGACTTTGAGCTAGTAGAACTTTATTAAACACCTGAGTATCTTTCCATCATCTGCTTCTGTTCCCCATGGAGGTAGTTACTAACCCAACAAAATCATCACTCTGATAATCTGAAGAGTTGAAGCTCTATCCTACACAATCCCAGGTCCCTTTCAAAGTTACACTTTGTAGGGATGGATGTCTCAGTCTATGTCTCTATTTTCTTTCATTTAATATATAATTACATGGTGTGAATCTGTGCTACTCAGATGAAGTTCAGTCTGTACCAAAGGCTTGTTCTACCTATTTTCTTTTCTAAAATGTTTTTCAAACTCAGTACATGTTTTTCTTTTAAGATATTTTCATTGATTTCTTAAGATGCTTGTAAACAGTGGAACTTAAAGAAATGGAATCATTCAGTGGTTGCTTTTGTTCCTGTAGATATTGGAAGCTAGAACACTTGCAGCATAGGTGGAAGGGCAAGGGATCTAAAGATAGTGAACCACTACACTAATGTCATAGGTGCTCATAAAGGTGTAAGTAAGTTTTGCTAAATTTCTTAAACATCCAGGTCTTGACCAAACCCTGCTCAGATCTCACGACCATCCTGAAAAATGGCCATTGGTCTTTCTGAAGTACCTGGAAGTCCAAAGGCTTTGGGAATCATTAGCTGAGCTCATGGTATTCACACAAAGTAAAGCTGGTTTGGAACAGTGAGCTGTGAGCTTCCTTTTTCTACTCAGGTCTATGATAGGATATGAGGAGTGCCTGAATATTATTTTTTTTAAAATGCTTCTTTTATTTTTGCAGATCTATTCTTGGAGCTGTTACCAAAATGGTAAGAACAATTCATTTATGCCTATAGGAATTGAAGGGCACTTATCTTTACTCTACAGAGAAACCCAAGGAAGAAGGAGGAAAAAGCAGGCAGGCTGACAAGCTGTTAGTTCTTGACCGGAAGACAATCTCCTTTGGGATGCGAAGGGCAGAGCTTACATGTAGTTGGAGTTCACTCCTGCCTTAGCAAATATTTGTGAATGATAGGAAGGGGTTCATCGACAGAGAAACAGGCACACTTCAGAATGTTGCTTCCAATTTCTGTGTTAACTGTGTAGGTATGGAAAATACTAAATATAGATAAGGAATATTTATCACAAGGAAAACAAAAAATTGCTCAGGAAAATGTAAGTGTAGTTTCTTGAGAAATCTCTCCAAAATATTGACAGTGGTATGTCCCATTCCCTATGCATTTTTGCTTTGTGTTCTTTAATAAACATAAGACATGTTTAAAAAATCACAGCCAGATGGTGAAATCTGCATCTTGAAGAGATATCAAGTGAAGAGAAATGAAAGGAGGAGGAGGAATTCTTATTCTGTGTGTGTTAATTTATACAGGGGACATATTGAGATTACTGCTGTCTCTTTAAAAACACGATGTAATTTTCAAAAACTTCCCCTCTCCTTTTTTTTTTTTTGATTCCTTTAGTGCATGTTTGCATATAAAACTGAAAGATGAAACCATTGCTCTTACCAAGTGTGCCCTGATAGCACTATTTAAAATAACTTTGGAATAAGTCTGCTTTGTTGAGGAATTTGTAAATGTATGGTGGTAGGTGATGTATTGGGGGAGGTTTTCTTGTTTGTCAGAAGAGTTGATGCTATATTATGGAAACTCTATTTCTCATATCAGTTTTGTGCTTGTGTTCTGCGTGACAAGATATTTTTTGGTTTTGTTCAGAGAAATAACGATGTTGTATATTTGCTTTGTTACATAATTAAAATACTGACTTATTTCTTTGGATAATGTCATTCCTGGAGTGCAGTAATTTAAAATAAAGTCTCGGTTTCCTAGTAGGATTCTGTTCGTGTACGTGTGAATAGATTTGTTGAGCATTACAGGACAATTAAATGTTATTAAGTTTCATAGACTATAGTAGCACCTGAAAGTGTATTGTGAAAGGAAGTGAAAGAGCAGCAGAGACAATATGAAAACATAGACAACATCATAGAAAAAAAAATAGTGTCAGAGGAGTGATGTACTAGAGCAAGCGTGATTAAGCTGGCGCAAAGACAAATGAAGACCAAATCCTGCCTTTGGAGGAAGCTAGGGTTTGTAAATGCAAATCATGATTAACAGGGATTTCTTTTTAGCCCTACCTAATGGGTAATTTTTCATGGAAATCTCATAGGTAAAATGGATGTTGCTATCAAGTCTAATGTCCTAGATATTGGACAATCAGTATCCCAAGATCCTTTTCTAGCACACGATTCTTTTGACTATTTATGTTCATAGAACAGATTTGTGAAAAGATTTCTCTCTCCAGGGAGACCTTCTAGGAGACTTCCAGCACCTACATGGGTTACAGGAAGGCTGGGGAGGGGCTCTTTATCAAAGACTGCAGGGATAGGCTGAGGGGTAATGGTTTTAAGCTGAAAGAGGGGAGATTTAGATTAGATATTAGGAAGAAAGTTTTTACTGTGATGGTGGTAAGGCACTGGAACCAGTTGCCCATAGAAGTCATGGATGCTCCATCCCTGGAAGCATTTGAGGCCAATTTGGATGAGATTATGAGCAACCTGATCCAGTGGAAGGTGTCCCTGCCCATGGCAGGGGGAGTTGGACCTAGAGGATCTTTAAGGTCCCTTCCAACCAGCTGTATTTAATTGAGAAGTATGTGTTGAATAACTGGAGCTGTGTGATGAAAGGAAAGAATGATGAATAACATTCCCTTTTCCCAAAAATAAAAGAAATGCTGAAATGCTACTGATCACCATTAGCAGCAATAGATCTCTAATCATGCTTTATTATTCATTGACATTAAATGTCATCTTGTCCATACCTTGTTAATATAGGATTGCTCTTCACTTTGTTTCTTCCTCTTTTGTGCTACACATTCAGCACAGTGTTTTTTACTACATTCTCCTCCTTGTGGAAAAAGAATGTACAAGGAATGACTTGATTTTAAAATTAATTTGATAGGTTTTTATGTATTATTGTCTTTTCGTTTTAATGCATATTTTACTTTTCCATACAAGAAATGCATATACAAGGAACCTTGTGCTCAGAGTGTAGCCTAGTGAGGGTTGTGATGGTTTTCTGTGTCTGTGGAGTTTATTTCACATTATGAACAGCCCATTAAATAATTACAACTCCTGAGTTGTGCCAAAAGCTGCTGTATCATAGATGTTTTTTTGAGAGAGGTGCATTAATGTAACTTTAAATGATCTGAGTTATGACTTGAGTTATAGCTATCCTGTACAAGGCATCAAGGAACAGAATGTTGTGAACAACTTTCCTCTTACTGGTACAGTGTTTTACTTTAGAAGAGAGTGCATTCTTTCAGACCTCTGAAGTTGGGTGAGACATTGAAATTCAATTTATTTTGTGATCTTTGCAGTCAGTAAGCCATACCCTGAATGGTTGTGGTTTTGGGATGTTTTTTCCCTCTAAGTAAAACCACAGATGAGAATGCAGGGAGTACCTCAGAGAGAAAGTTAGGTAGGAGAAGTGGGAGCAGAAAGGAAAAGGAAGGAAGAAATGGTGCAAAGACAGGATAGCAAGATCAGCACCTTCGGGTTCCCAATTGCTTGTGAGCTACCATGTTTGAAGAGGAAGCCATTTAAGACCAGTTTCTTGAGGATAATATTGGCCAAAAGAACACAATGAAAAACAAGGAATTATTGAAACAAGAGCCAGATACAGAGTGATTTTGCACGAGGGAAAAGACATTTTGAATTGAAGAAAAACCAGAGTCAGGATAGCTGGACAGAAGAGGGAATGGTAGAGATTCAGGGCAGCAGTAGGAAAGGTTACACAATTCCCTCACATGTGGGAGAAAAAACATAGCAGAAAGCATATGACAAGGGGAAAGGAACAGCAGATACAAGAGAAGAGTCCCTGAAGGAAATAAAGTAATAATATAAATGGTAAGCATATGTATTCTATATGCTGCATGAGGACAGAATTTTTCTGTGTGTGTGTGTTTATGATCACTGGAGATAGGAAAAAGCAAAAATGTAAAAGCTGAGATTCTGCAACAAGAATATAAAGAGAATGTCCAGGCATAATCAACATTTTGAAATGCACTTTTCTCTGAATATCTTCCTTTTCCAGTTTAAATATCTTCCTTTTCCCTTAGCTGGCATGCATTGATATTTGCAATTAGTATGACCGGCTGTGTTTTATCAATTCAAAAGGGAGGATACCATGTTAAAACTCGAGGTGAAGGAAAACTTGTGAGCAAATCACTTTAAAGGAGGCAAAAAAGGAAAAAAA
Organism: Piaya cayana; assembly: GCA_013389865.1. Lineage (NCBI taxonomy): Eukaryota > Metazoa > Chordata > Aves > Cuculiformes > Coccyzidae > Piaya > Piaya cayana. The sequence continues at coordinate 254,830 of WAAB01008329.1, forward strand.
TTTTTTTTTTATCTAGCTTTAAAGGGACCTAGACATTATGAACTAAAAATATGCAGTAAACAGTCAGAAAAGAAAGAACAAATACAAGTACGAAATGTCCCACCTGCTAAGGCTATAGCAAGTGTTTAGAATATGTGATATGTTATGTTCCTACATATAACAGACAAATTAGCAATTAAAAAACCTATAAATTATGGACAAATTTGTCTAATTTGGTAGTAAATCTACAGAGCAATGTGTCCGTTGCCTGCAGAGCTTCTTCTTCTGGAAACACATAGATGCTTCATTAGTTTTGTTTTTCACATAAGAGTGTAAATAGATGTGCATTTTCAAGTCATAGGAGGTTCAGATGCAGTACCCAATTTAATCCCCTTGGGTGAGTAATTCAATCCTAGCAGGTCCATCTTAATGATAAATTAGAAGTAGAATTCTTCCTCGATAGCAGTATAGAACAAAAATCTGAAATACCAGCAGTCTTTGAAGCTGAAGAAAGCATTGGTATATTGCTTCCCCTTTTAAAAAACACCAAATATTTATTGTTTGCAGCTCAGGTTTCTTTGCTTTAGCTCAGTGTTATAGGATTTCCTCCTGATCTTTTTGTCCTAGTGATCTGCCCTCTACTTTTCAAAGACACTTAATGGAACAAGAGTTTGCACACAAAATTATTTTAAATTCAGACACTCCATTCTTCCCCCTTTTGTTGCAAATTAGGCTGTGCTGAATCTCTCAGATAAATTTTCACTTATTTTTACCTCCCAGCTGCACCTGCAGTAACTTTTCTAAATCAGGAAAAAATATTTTATCTCTGCCCCATATTTTTTTCAGATGATTGTAATGGAAAACTAAGATTGGCGTGAATGGAAAGTGTCTGGGTGTGCTAGTACCTTTTGGAGGCCACAGCAGAGAGGGGCTCCAAGAATGGTCTGTGTTAATATAATTCAGATTATCAGTTCATCAAGACCCCACCACATCCACCTGCAGTTTCATGATGTGCTTGGAAAATCCAGCTTGTAGAAAGAAGTGTTATGCAGTTCTGTGTTGTTATGTTTAACAATTGTTTCTTTTGCCTTCTAGACCTGATGAGATAGTTCTGGGAGCTGTTCCAAAAACAGCTCTTTGTTGGGGTTCATTAAGAAAAGCTCTGTGTTTCACAATGTGGTTTTGTTCCCTTATAAAAGTTTAAGAAACTCAGAATAACAGACCTAAATCATGCTGTACACAGTGTGATGTTTGGATCTTCCTCTGGGAAGACCTTTGCACGGTTTTGCTGTGGCAACCAGATACAGCGAACAGCCCACGCAGCATTTCTGCAAACTGTTGACACAACTCACAACAATAGATCTATCTACTCACTTGTAAGAGATGCAGCACTGTGCAGTATAAATCCAGAAAAAGCTTCATGCAATGTGTGATGATTAGCCTTCCCTGTGAAATACCCAGGTAAGGAAAGTATTATTGGTGAATACATGGAAAAAACCTACCTTTTAAAAAACACGTAGCTTTTAAAAATTCTTGTTTCGACACTGATCTCCCAGGATAATTTATAAGCCATACAAAAGAAAATTCAGTTGAGTGTCAGGCAGGTCGGTTTTTCACACTTACAGGCTAAAGTAGCTTGGTTAATATTCAGGCATCCAGAAATACGAGTGGTCCTGCTGGCTCCTCTTCACTGGGAACAGGTGAGCTCACATGGGGCTGGCAAGAGCCAGGTGTCCATCAGAGGCAAACAACAAGACAATTGTATAAAGAACTTGGCCAACACTACTTACAGGGAAAGGGCAAACAAGCAACCCTGGAGCATCTTCTGTTCTCCCTGGAGTAGATTTAATCCACTCCATGGATTACTGTATTTCCAGGCAGCAGCATGAGTCTGAAATCTGTATAACCTTTACTTATCTCACTGCATGTGATGGTTTTAAGTGTCTCTCGTGTGAGATAACCAAAGGCTCTGGGAAGGCAGCTGGTGGGAGGTCATGGCCTAAAACACGGGTAATACAGGATGAAAGCTGGCTGCAAAATGCCCAGAGGCAGCATCAACTGTAAGAATTATTCTTGATCTAGTGTGTTTCTAGTCGTCACTTAAAGGGAAATCATACTCATTTGCTTTCTGGTGGAACTCATCATGGTTTCCATGCAGATTAAGCCCGTTACCTGCTATCTCCAATACTGATAAAAACACAGCAAAGAAATTATTTCTTCTGGAGTCCTTACAGGGCTCTAGTTCAGCTTTCATATTGTGATATGGTAACATATTTTAGTCTCACATAATTTCTTAGACAGTCCTGCAGACATTTGTCCTGGCTGATGCTTTCCTATGAGAAACAACCAGGAGCAACTGGGGGCCACTTCTTGGGAAGAGCTGCGGCACCCTGGCAAGAGCTGAGGAAGGCTATTTCCTGTACTTTATTATCAGACTTGGCACTGGCTGACTGATGCTAAATTATTTTAACTGAAAAATAAAAAAAGTAATCTTTCATACTGATATCAACCATCAAGAGGGTAATTTGTTATTTTGTGCTTGCATGCAAGTAAAAGCATCATCAGCTTTAAGTTGCCCTCATGGTACATTCCTCTTCAGTGAACAGCAGAGCGATGTCCAAACACAAGTCAACGATGCGAGGAGAAAGGAAAGTTGATTTGAGTGTAACAGGCTGTGATTTTTTTCACGAGTGTTTCAGTCCCTGGCAAGATTAAAAGATAATTGTATCTCTATTAAAAGGATTGCAGAAGGGTTTAGGGGAATTACATAATAATTTTTAAAAGTAGGTTTTTATACAGTAGATTTAACAAGACCATGATATTTCTATTTTATTCTTATCACATGGCAAAATACTTTTCCATTAGAGTAGTAACAAGACCTTCTCATTACCATTTTAGTACTAACTCTTGTCAGTTCAAACCTCAGGGCGAACAAAAGTACTATGATGCCTCTGGGAGGTCCCTCATCTGAGAGATATTGGAGGGATTATGAATCAAGCAAGCTGATTTACAAAAGTAATCAAATTATTTCTCATGTGAAAATTTCTGTCATAATCATTAAGGACTCTCTTACACAGTGGAAGGCCAGGTAGGACTGTAAGATTTGTACATTCTGTTGGTTTTGGCCTCTCTTTTTAACACTAATTTCAATTTATGTTAGAAGAACTTCTCTTAACAGAGCTGATCTCAAATGTCAACAAAGTCTACTCTGCAAGCAGCTCTGTGCTGCCATAAATCATATGGTTATTGTACCTCAGGGATGTTAGAAGCTCAGTGCCCATGAAGGCACATTAATATTTTTTTAAAAATCCACCAATTTAGCAGGCAACCTGATGGATGGATTCTGTCTTTATAGATACCTAGTAACCACTCCATCATGTAATAGTTTATTATAACAATAATCACCATTAAAATTTCCCAAAGGGAGGCTTTAATTTTTCACTTCTGAAGCCCCACCAAAGGATATGAGTCTAATTTTAGTATTCATGTCTCTTCATGAACTATTCTCTACTCCTTTGTACTCACAGATCAACACAAATTTAAACAAAATGAATGAGTACTTACAGAAAAACAGCCTGTAGTAACATAACAGAGAAGGGGGGAAATTAAAAAAATCCTCATGGGCTTTATTCAGAGAAAACTCTCAGTGACTTCTGTTGGCCTGAGAAACCTGTGTGGGACCAAGCCCTGAATGTATTTCAGGTGTACTTAGATTATTAATCTGAGGAAAAATGATGTGGAGAATGTTTTCTTAGTTTTAATACTAAGTGAACTGCTGCTGCTGTACACAGATACATGCATTACAGTGCTGACTGATAAAGACAGCCTGGACTGAGCTACAACCTGCAGCTCACAAGCTAATGTGATACCATTTGCTGGTTCAGGTACTATTTTGCAATGAAGTAAAGCCTGTGGATCTTGTGAATGCCCAGCACAGGATAGAGGGTGCTACAGGATCCTCAGCAATGGCCTCAAATATGCCTTGTGGTATGCTATGAAGGCCCTATGCCCCTTTGCAGATACTGTCTTTGGGAGTCCTGGTCCATGTGAGCTCGGGGAAGGTTCAGTCACTGACTGCAGAAGCGAAAGTTCCTCCCTCCCTGGCTTCGCAGGTCAATGAAGTCACTTGCAGGGTTCACAAGTCCTGTGGGAACCATCATTGCCCCTGTGAAATTTCTCTTTTTCATGTGGAAGGTTAGCAACTAGAACCTTAAATTAGTTGGTTGTTTTTTTCTAGCCAGTTCTTTTATAATTCTTGGATATTAATATAATATTTGTAGTATCTATGATCTGTCAAGGCCACCATACTGCCATAACCAGGAGTAAATATTGCTTGTCACTGCAGAGAAAAACAAATTGCTTGAATATGACCTTTTGCTTTGGCAACGGATGTCTTCTATGACTCACTGCATTTTTGGAATTCACCTTTAGAAAGCTTGTTTGTAGGAGCAGAAGAAGGTACAAAGACTCATCCTACTGACACATTTGTTCTTATCTGGATGGTGGGTGTGTGAGAAAGTGGTGGTTCCTTGTCCTGTCTGCTGTGTTTCAGCTTGCAGGGGTACATATACTGTCAGTTCACACTGGAACCAAGTTTGTGCCCAGTCATATAGATTTGGAGATACTTGGTTTCAACATGAGCATATTTAGATCGTCTGTCTGAGAACAGATTGAGGACATTTTTGTCTCTTGCCCTTTGCTTCCCTTGTATGTTGTCTGATTTGTGAGCTGTTGTCAAAACCCTTCATCTTACCTGCTCACAGAGAGCTCATTTCCTGAGAATTTAAAAGCTCCTAAAGAACAGTCACACACTGTTATTTTATTTGCACTATTATTTTATTTCTATCCTTAGTGCAGTAGAGGCTGAAATGCATGGCTTTTCCCCTAGAAGTTTATTATCTCACTGTAAAAGTGCAGTTGAGTTAATGGAGCTATTAGTTAAAAAGGAGGGACAAAAATTTCACCAACAAAACCAGAAAATTGCTTAACTGAAAGGAGATGCTGCCAGCTCTCCCTGGAAGCCAGCTGGAAGCCAGTTCTGCCCTGTAATGGAGTGGTGGGTCTCTGGCGGGGTCCTGGTGCCTCCTGCCTATGACCTCTTCCCAGAGGTTTGACTTTGGTGGTATTGTATTTATGCCTGATGGCTCCTAGCCATAAGAAGCTATTGCTGTGTAGCTTGTGGGGCCAGGAGCTTTGGCTCTTCCTAGTCTCTGCATTGCCAACTCCCTCCTTTATGTACGATGTGAAAGATGTTTCCTAGCTTTAGTCAAATCTTCCAAGAGAACCTCAGTGGATATAACTTAATGTACATGCAAAAGCATCAGTTTTCACATGCTCTTATCTTTAAAACTCTTCAGTTCTGAGATTATGGGAACTACTAATTTTGATTAGAATGCATAGCATCATATTACTGAAAATGGTCTTTTGCTCTCCCTGGAAGAAGAGCTGAAGAGAGAATGAGGCTACTCATTCATGGATGGATACTAGGCTGAATTTATTAACCAAAAAAGAAATTACACAGGAAACGGGCAAACTGGGCTCCAGCAGAGGTAATGTGGTCAGAAAGTCAAGGAGAATTTATGTTCCCCTTTGTTTAGTGCTGGATACCCAGCTGTGGGATCCTCAGTTCAAGAGAGATGCAGATGAGCTTGGATGCAGAGCTCTCAAGGTCATCCAAGGCTTTGAGGAGGTGCTGGGACCCCTGAGAGCTGAGGCTGTTTTCTTCAACGAAGAGGTGACTTCAGGATGATCATCTAGCAGCCCATAGCTACTCGATGGAGAATTGCAATGATGGCAGTCCCAAACTGCTTTCTGATACAGCAAAAGGAATAATTAATGGTGGACATTGCCCAAAACTGCCTCTGGGGAAATTCAAATTGTGTATGAGCAAAGACTTCTTCAGGAGTATAGTGCAGCAGTGGAACAGAGAACTATCATCCTTGGAGATTTTTAAGCTGTAGCAGATCTGACCTAGCATTAGCAATATCTATGCTAGCTAGATTAAGGACCTACTTAGGACCTGGGCTTTGATCTTACACTTACTGAAGCCCTAGCAGGAAAGCCCTAAAAACTGAAGAATTGGAGGCTCTTCCAGTTCACCTTCTAGCCCAAATGGAATTTTTGCTGTTGCTTTGTCTCCTGTGTAAGATGACTCTAAAATTATTTTATTGTGGTTGGGGAGAATGATATGCCTGTTTCAAACTCCACAAATCATGGCAACAGAGTGTCAGGTGTGGGGACTGAGGTATACCAAAGAGAGAATGATTTTTGAAGCAAGGAGAAAAGGCATGGTAACGTGGGAGAGGTAATGAGGTGAAGGAGCTGAGCCCTGGCCTGGGGAAGGCGTAAGTAGTGCATAGATAAGGCATAGCCATAAAAAGTTGTTCTGTGCGTTGGGCGTGAATAAGAAAACCATTACTCTGAAAGAATCCTGTGAGAAAAACTGAAGAGTTTAAGATGCGTTAAAGGCTTTTCAGCCTCGAACTGATGTTTATGACCAATCTGGAAGAAGGACTTCTGCATATCAGTGATTACAGATGTTTTCCTAAATTTGCTGGAACTGTTAAACTGTAACGGTATGCTGTAGATTTTAACAGGAATCTTGTGAAATACACTGTGGTATTAGATTATGCCTGTTGCAAGTCAGTGTTTAACGCTGACTCAAGGAGCTTAACCGAGAAATTTGCTAGGGGTTATTGAACACAAGCCTTGACGAGGTTTCCAAGAGTGTTGTGGCACTCCTCTGGATGTGCAGATGTATTCCATGAGCTTTTCAAGACTGTTGGATCGGAAGGCACAAAAGGGCTGAGTCTGTCTGGGACATGCACTGCCACAGCATTGTGCCAGTTGGAGGGGCTGGGCTGAGAATTTGGGAGTGGGTTGCAGCAGTGGCTATTGTACACTGTGAATGTCTGTTTCAAGCTAACCAGTCTGTGGTGTCTATTTTTAATCCCAAGTTCCAACATGCAGGTTTAAGAACAGTGCTTGTCTCAAATGTGAAAGAAACCACAGAGCAAGGGATTAAAGGGCTGTTTTGAAAACAGTCCGGAAGGGAAGCCACACAGACTGGAAAGCTGCCCCACTAAAACCCAGCTTTAAAGGAAAAGGAAAATAAAGAGACATCTCCCAAAGAAAAGGGCATCATTCTTTTGAAGCCTGCTAGCCAGAGTAATGGATTCAAGGCTAGGATGCTTGGATTGATCCTAATTATGTATACCAATGTTATATTTTAATTATAAACTTGTTAACTCAAGATTGCCTTGATCTACAGGAATAAGGAATTTTGTAGAAAGTGTAGTTAATAAGAAGTTAAGAAATACTAACCACTATACGTTCATTCAGAACTGAGGGAGAAAGCTGTAACCTGCACGCTGCTTTTATGTAAAAGAAATAATATGGAAGATATGTAAACAACTGTGGTCTTGACAAAGCCATATTTTGGAATTGAATCCCTTACTCTGTTCTGTTGACCCAGAAGCTGTTCTGAAGCAGGCTGCAGACACCTCCCTTTCATTACAATTTTCAAAACATGAATGACTGTTTCAAATCCTAGCAAAAGCTTTTGTGAAATTCCAGCCCTGCTTGAAAATACCTGGGTTGCAGCAAGATGAGACTGAAAAAGACATGTGTTTGTAACCTCTAGTATTACTCAATTATGAGTTTAGCAACTTTGCTTCAAAGTGAAGGCCAAAGTGAAGCCTCAAAGCTCTATTTTTTTCTAAGACATTTATGTACCTTATTCCTTTTAGAAACCAACAACTAAATACGAGGTGGGGTTCACGAAAAGAGATTGCCCTTTTTTCAAATGCATAGATTGGCTGAAAAAGTACAATCATATATTCAAGAAGCATATCTAAAGTATGTGTTAGTCAGGGACATCTCGAACCACTGCAGAACTCCTCTTTACAGTAAAGGAGATGTTAGCCCCAGGCACTTAGTAATAGTTTTATCAAAGGGTATAAATAGCAATTACTTGGATTATTCAGTCAGACCCGACTAGGCTCATGGAACTTTAATGTTCCTTTTTTCTTAATTCTGTGGTGGTTTTTTTCTATATGACATCCCAAAAGATGGTAAAAATATCCTATGCTTAATATTATATAAACACGACTAATTAGAAGAACCTTTTGTCATTAAAATAAAAAAAAATCTGCCTTCCCCCCAGAGCCAGGGTAATCCTTACCTACCACAGGTTTATATCTATTTATTCTTAATAAAATCCCTTAGTGATTTTAGTCCAGTATTTTGAGGTACAAACTTAAGATATTACTGCGTTTTACATTAAAAGCAAAAGAATAAATTAATATTTCACGTTCTTCTTCTAAAGAACTGTGGTAAATGAGGCTGCTTTGAGGAGAGGTGGAATTTATTGCCAAAACCCAAAGATCTTGCTAAATGGAAAGGTCTCTTGAAGAAAAACTGAAGTAAAGGAAGCATGATCAACAGTGAGTGGAAGCCACAGAGTTCCCTCCATTGCCTTCACTGGATTTGATTTAGGCTCACAGAGTGTCCATTACATTTTTATTACCCTTTCTGGACACATAAATATTACTTTTATTGTTTAAGAAAAAGAAATCATGAATGACTTTAGCATTCATTGAAGTGAGTCATTGACTTTAGCCAAGTGTAGTGTGCCTCAGGGGTTCAAAGCAAATCCCCATAGCCGCATCCTCCACTCCACTTTATAAAGCTCCCCATAGCAGCCACTGTGACAGCCCCGGTACACAGGCAGGGACCTGCAGCATGAGCAGAATTGCTCATTGCTGTGTGTTCACACTGGCGCAAAATGGAGGAGATAATACAACAAATTTCTGAAAATCTTTTCTGTTGGTCACATACAAAGCATTTTCTCTGGTGACCTCTGCAATCACGAATGAATCTCACAGCAAATATGCAGGAGCCCAGGTGGGAAGTCTTATCCCAGCTGAGTGGTTCCTGCCAGATGAGACTATGAACATGGGATTGTCCCTTTAATTGGATAGTCTGGAGTTAGTACCTGGAAATCAGAGCCTGTGTATATGGGTCTTGCCAAGTACTTTGCCAGTAGGCACTAACACTCTTCATTGCATGGTCTAGTTACTCCTGATGTATGGCCATACTCCTTGGTGGTGGCCTGCTGCATATCCATTAGGCACAGCAAGAACTAACGTGGCTGACCAGAAAGGGTCATGCTGAGTTGCCCCTTCCTTCAGAAGGTGAGGAGAAGAGCAGGAATCATACCTTCCAAATGCCTGCTTTTCTATTCCACTGCACTTCTTATGCTCTGCGCCTTGGGGGAGACAGTAACAGTACTGGGAGGGGTGAGAGTTGTGGGGTCTCTGCCCACCACAGAGAGCTGTTGACTGCACTTTACCTTCCATGGAAAACACAGTCAGATCCCTAATTTACAGTAGTGTTACAAGTTTTAGCACATTTCCTCCCTTCCCCTGATAAAGGAATGCCACAGTCAGGGCCTGATGGAAAGCCTACACACACCTTGTAAAATTTTTGTTCTGCTCTATTTGTGAGACACCATAAAACTACCTTTGGTGAAACAGGAATGATCTCAGACTAAATACCAAAAATATTTGTGCTCACTGTGAGCGGGCTGTGTCTTTGGGTGTGATAGTCACTGAAGGCAGAAGTGGTGAATATCTTGACAAAAAACTCTCAAAGTGAAACTGAAGTTAGTGAACAAATGTACTCATGGATGCACTGGCCCTGAGAGGCAGAAACTGCCATAGGGTCTTGTGGGGCAAACCAGAATTCTTGCTGTTACTGAGTCCCTCTTTATTTATGTAGCAGAGTTTTCTATAAGTTCTCAGACCAATGCATCAGCACAATTCTGTATCTCGTGGCTATTTAGTGTTTTAGCAGAGCTCAGCCATCTTTTTGCTTGAGACCTATTCTCATTAATTTTATTTTTTGTACAATAATTCTACATAGTCTCAGGAAATGATTAATAGTTTACTATTAAGAGGACAATTCTGGCCTGTGGAGAAATCCTGAGAAATTAGCATCCTCTTGAAAGGTATTAATTTCCTTAGAAAAGCATAGAGAGGTGAAGGAAAGTCACTGTGCTTTGTGCATAGTTAATTCTGGTTTGTTGTCATTGTAATTCACTGTCCCCATCATTGTTACCTAGGTTAGTAGCATCCCATACTGTTCTGTGTTTGACATGTGAGTTTCTCATGGTAGCCATTTACTGTTTGTCCACCCTGTGTCTTGCCTAACAAAGTACCTCTCTTAATTAAAGTCTCATAATCCTGCTCTTCTGTAAAGAAATAGTGACAAGATAAAAAGAAGCTGTTCATGAGATCATTAAGTTCTGTAGCCAATGCACAAAACTGTACTATAAAACCATACAGTTGATTTTTGTTGTGATAGAAGTATATCACAAGATGTTGTACAGCAGAGTAAACATCACTGTGGGGGCTGTTGCCCCCAGTTTTGATCAGCAGCTCCTGTTGGTGTTTCTGTGATGTGAGGTATGGTGACATCTTGTGTCCATGCCCTTCATGATTACACCCACTCCTGCATGTACCCAAGCAATGGTTAGACTGGAAACCTGCTTGTGGCAGCCTCGGGCTTTGATCAAAGTTGCATAGTCTCACTGACAGTGCAGCTTTACTTTTTGCCTGGGCAAGCTGGCTGAGCTGCTGCAGAGTGATTTATAATCACAGGAGAGACCAGCAATGTCACAAGATGGTATAGACTCCTGATGGATACTCACACATTAGGTCCCCCAAGTAAGTGCCTCTTATCTATCATCCTTGCACAAATAAGTGTTTACATTGACATTTATGGTTGCAGACTTGAAGTGCTGCTTGACCACTAAATTTATTTTGGGATGATGAACATATAGTTCCAAATCTTCATTGTTGCAACAGTGGAAGTAAATCAAACACTGTCTCCTTGCTTTATTTGTTTGTTGGACAGTGACTGGGAGCATTAAAGTGGTATCTATAACCATTGTATTTTAGAATGGAGAAATACATTTCCTTTTACTCCTTTGCTCTATTTTTCACTGCTATTGCAGTATTTTTGGAGCTTTTCTAAAGAGTTAGTTGAATTGTTTGGTTTCTTTTAAAATTATATCCTACATATTTAATAGTTTTAGGCACTTGTGGTATTAGAAGTGAATTGATGAGTCTGGTGCATGTGTCCAGTTGAGTATGCATGATGCTATATTAACAAATTGATGTGCTTTTTGAATGCACAGGTCCAGCCTTTAGTTATGCTTCTTTTCAAATCCTCTGGCATTTTCATCCCAAGTCTGTTCACCATCTGGTGCCAGAGACTGTAGGGAGGAGGAGACAGAGTATGGTGGAAGGTGGCATGGCTTTATGTATGGATAGAGTTTAGAAATAACAAGCACCCGGATTATGCAAATATTTTAATAGTCTCATCAAACCTCATGTGGGTACATTGAATTGGAGCTTGCCCTCATCCTGGCTCTGAATGAAAAATGAGGGACTTGCAGGTAGCTTTGCCTTACATCTTCTGCAATGGGCACCCTGTAATTTCTCAGCCTCAAGAGCAGGATTTTGCATGGTGTGATCAAAGTGGTTTCCTAATTATGCCATTCCTCAACACTTTGACTAAAAATAACAAAGCTACTCAACCTGTGAATAGCAAATGCATGAGAAATTTTCACCTGCTTATGGAGGCATGGAAAAAAGCACTTGATTGGACACAGTAAGTTTCAAAGCTGGCTTAAAGTTTTGTCCTTTCTTTGGGAGGTGGAGATGCCTCATCCTGCCTTTTGATGGCTTTTGTATCCAGCACTTCCCATTATTTCACTAAGACACATGATCTTCCTTACCCTGCTTTTATCTGTGCTAAATATAAATGAGAAAACAAGCAGAACACAGTAAGGTAAATAAAGAACAGGAAGTGTAGGACAGACCTCTTGAGATTTTCAGTGTTCCCACGTGTTTTACATTATGAACCAGCAGGCGAGCACCAGCCTGCCACACAGGTGGAAACGTGTGTGTGGAGACCACTGCACACTGAATATTTACCCTGTATCAAATAACAGAAAGGTCTGAGTGAAATAGCATTGTGCTGAACCTTTGTGAAAAACTGTGAGGTTTCCAATATACCCCAAATTTCTCTAGGGTGGGCTAGTGTTTGCATAGTTGCTTGCAGTATAAATACATAGAGGCAGTGGCTCAGACTACTCGGAGAAAGATGTTCTTTACATTGCTGGTAAATAGAGGTACTGCTGAAGCCTTGTGAGCTTTTCTTACTATGTAAGAAATTTGGGGGTAACACTGTGAAGCCAGTTATTAAAATGAATACTGTTTCTACAATGAATACCTCTTTCCTCCATCGGCAAGGCAATACCTGACATTAGACCAGTTGATGTAACTGGACACAAAACCAGAGTACGCTTCATTTTGTAGACAGGAACCACCCAAAGCATGTCAGTTGCTGGTTGCTATATTCTGGAGGCTCTCTCCTAGTGGCTGACACAACCTGTAGAAAATTGTTTACCTGAGAGACAGACGAGATTGTTACCAGCACTGGGAGCAGTGGAAGGTTTTTAAAGACTGAATGAAGATCAGGTGTTGAAAATATGCAAGAGAAGAAGCAATGGGGGGTATTTCACAGTATTGCTGGAAGTTTTAGCCATTACCCAGAGTATGACCTGCTGTCAGTGGGTTGTGAAAGACTTCAGCATTTGGCAAGTTTGGGCCCTTAATGAAGGTTTCTGTGTTTTCACAAAGGTAAGATACGATACAGACCAAATGGTGGAATGTTTTTAAAAGCGTGCCTTTTCTAGAGGAGGTCTGGAAGGGGGACTGCCTACCAGGGTAAAGGTAGCAATGATCCTGTTTTCCTAAACAAAGAACTGATAGGTGCTCACTCTACCTCTGTGGGTGCCTCTGTCTCTGCATGTGTGCTTGAAGACACACCTGCTGTCACTAAGCTTATAATCAACTAGAAGAGGTAAAAGGAGTGATGATTCTCCCCCTGGACAGATAAAGTATGGTGATATTCACCCCACCTTGTTATGGATTCCCATGAGCGGGGTTATCTACCTTGATCTGTTTGTGTGGGTCCCCCAAGAAGCCAGTGATGAGAAGAGTCAGGCCCACCCTGTACATCACTATGAGCATCACCATTTCAGGACTGAACCTATCTGGAGGTATGTGATTCACCTACAAGAGCTGAGACAAATACCACCCTCAGTGAATTACTCAGCTTAACATGGTTGTGGGAAAGTCAAAAGCTAAGCTGAATCCCTTTAGGAACAAAATCGGAGCTGCCAGCATCTGTACTGTTCATCAATTTTTCTGTACATTAGTTACACTAGAAAGGTCTAATAACAGGTTCCTCTGAACCTTAGCAGGTTCTGCCACAAATCTAAACTCCAAGAACATGGCAGGAAGCAAAGCCAAGGCCCTCAGGGTCCAGTCTGCACACATAGCTTGGGAGAAAAATGAGGGCACATTACTACACAGACAACCATTTTTTTACTCTAGAAGTAGATAAAAATTTATAAGCTTAGAGATCTTGGTGATGTTATAAATTTGCTTCAGATCAAGCAAATGAAATTGTACGTGGCACACTGTGTCTGGCTCGTTCCCCAGAACGGCAGTGGGAAGACGAAAGGAGTATTCCAGGAAATGTCCACGAGGATATTCTGTTTATCATTGCTCATCTTTCTCTGTGGCGCATTTTTCCCATTCTTTCAGGAACTGTGTGTGGTACATACCATTCAGATTACATTAACTATAGCTTGCTAGGATTGTAGCTGGATAAAGTGTTATTAGGGAGATCATTACATACTATAGGTAGCTGTCGATGCTTCTGATAATATGTTGAGTTCAACCAGAGCACAAAGCTGCATATGACGGGCTTGTTTCCACAAATGGGTTAACTATACAGAGCATCTACTATCTTGTACTTAAGGTGATTGGAAAATAAATGGAGTTGTGTCAATTTCTATGAAATTAAGGGAAAAGCCTGAATATATTGAATGGTTTCCTCGCTCTGTAATAACTTTGAGTCTTGTTTGAATTTCATTTATGGCAAAATGCATTTTACTGCAAAGTTGCTTGCTTTGACACCTGTTTCAAGGATATGAACCTGATCAGACAAGGCAAATGATTTTATTTTCTGGAGCTTCTGAGGCTTGTTCAGTACCTCATTTCTGCATGCAGGGAGCAATGGCTCCTTGGGCTGGAGAGTGACTTTGCACCCAGACAGGAACAACACGGAAGCAGAAGACTGGTGGAGTTCTTGCTGGGGTTGGGGGTTCCCGTTGGCCCCTACGCCTGACTGTATGGTGTATATACACTTGTGTATGTATATATACACTTGTGCTGGGTATGTTCAAGGGTGCTGTATACACTACACCTGACTATATGGTGTATATACACTTGTGTATGTATATATACACTTGTGCTGGGTATGTTCAAGGGTGCTGTACCAGAAGGTGGCACTCCAGACCCTCTGACGCATCCCAGGCTATGTCAAGCTCCTTCAACGTACCCCAAAGTGTGCCAGCGCTGCTCACGTTGGTATAAGTACATATAGGCTTGCTGGGAGCTGAGAGCTGTTTAGCTGCAGACATAGAGCTCTACCTAGGCCCATTCCCTATACTGGGAAGCACGAGTACATCCTAAGCCATGGGGGTGTGCCTCTATACCTCTCCTAAGCCAGGGCTTGAGCTCTGTATAGGACCATCCTTTCTTCATGCATGCTCCCTAGAAGAGCTTTGACTTGTACCTGCTAGCATTGTCCAAGCGATGCCTGGACAGGAGTGGAGGCAGCACCCTGGCCAGACACTCTTTTTAACAGATCTCAGGGGTGAGCCTGACTTGTTTTTGGAAGGGAGTTTCCCATTGTAGAAACAATTTGTGCTGTGCTGCTTGTCCTCGGAGCTGGTGAACCAGCTTTGCTCTTTTTTTAATTTAGTGCTGCAGAAGAAACTGACAAAACTGCTGATCTTGCCTGTGCACTGCAAGAACTGGCTCTGGCAGGTCGGTCTTGCTCTGATAGGCAGACGAACATAGACATTTTGAAAGCAATTACGAAGCAGGCTGCAGACTCAAAAGAATTAGTGAGCTAAAGATTTGAACTTAATAACAAGCTTGACTACTTCCCTACTAGAACACCGTTCCCCTCTCTGCTTTTCCCATCCTCATGCCCAATTAGTGTTGCCACCTTTACACTTAAGGACAATGGCCTCTGTCTTTTCCTCCCATGCCCTTTCTAATGGTGTCTTCTCAGCTAACATGGACATTGGATCTTCCTGCAACCTGTCACGATTTGGAAAGACCGAACATTCAGTGTAAAGTGTCCTTCAGATGTTCATCTAGTGAGTCAGTTCAGAGAGCTTTGTCGCTTGAAGTTACACAAGGTCCCTGAATTTCTTAATCTGTATGATTATTTGCCAGGTCATTGGACCGAGTATGTATATAGCTGAAGTTCAGCAATTCCCAGTTATGCATGGTCACTTGGAACCAGAAGGAGTTATACCTGTTCAGCACTTTGTTGTCTCTGAATTTTTTGATTACCCTGGAGCTTACAAGGTAAATGTAGAGCTGACATAAATATTTTCATAGTTTTCTGTTAGGGGTATGATGCAGATACTTAATTGTCAGAAAGTCTTTAACAACATCCCTCATAATGGCTTAAGTTATAATATAACCCCCAATCTTCCCCTCACCAAAGGTGAGTGATTGACCCTGACTTGGTGGAATGTCATTAAATGAGGTATCTCTGATAAATCTCTACATGTTTCTCTTGAAAGCAATTTCCACTTTGTTATATTACAGTAGCTGCTGCCTTATGAAGTAAAGGAAAACATTTCTCCAGCAGGATATAATAAATTTCATGACAGACTCTAAATTTTCTTGGATGAAATGTTTAAAGTGAAGCAGACTGATCTTCTAAAAACACACAGACTTTTCCTGAGTTCATGAGAAGGCACTTCGTCTCCTCCATTCAAAAGTGTATGAAATCCCCTCTGCAGAGGAAGCCTGGTGGAAGACGGAAGCAATATAGGTGTTGGCTGGGTTTCAAACCCAGGGAAAACCAACACCATCTGAAAGCTGCTATTATAAATAATTAGTCGGGATCATTTTTTGATAAGTTGATTGTGTCCCATAAAAGAGGGATTGTGGAACCCACCATAGCCCCAGCCACTTGGACATAATCCAGTTTTTACAGTGCAGCAAGATTAAGTTAAATCACTTTTCCAAATAATCATCATTTGTTTGATTTGCTTTCATGAGGGCTT
This sequence comes from Piaya cayana, assembly GCA_013389865.1. Classification (NCBI taxonomy): domain Eukaryota; kingdom Metazoa; phylum Chordata; class Aves; order Cuculiformes; family Coccyzidae; genus Piaya; species Piaya cayana. The sequence goes on from WAAB01008329.1 coordinate 271,043, forward strand.
TTGGTTATGTCAGTAGTTGTCAGATGCAGACTGACGCTTGTGATGTCTTGTGCCTTTCAACTTGAGAAAGTCGTATAAACTTTGCTGCCCTCCAGTTAGAAGGAGCAGCAGTCTTTTGAGAATGAATGAAATCCTTTAGCCCTCAGCCCTGAAATGTGATGCTTGGGTCAACCTGCAGTGTTGCAGGAAGTCTGTATGGTGGTGTTTTATGCTGTAAACCTACCTTCTTCATGTTAAAGGCAAACTGAGAGTGGCGCTTAAAGAATGACTGAGAGCCTTTATGTACAGATGCTTTCGGAATTGCTGAAGGAAACTTTTACAAAAGAAACTTAAGTTCATATGTGTACATCTCCTTGTGGTACTTTGTAGAACAAGACTTCATTTTTGGTGCTAAAAAGTGATTAGGGTTTTGGTTTGAGATCTACAACCTGAATGTGTTAATGAAATTTTAGTCTTTACATACATTTCAGTGGATGAACAATTTCTCCGCATAAATTACCATGGTCCAAAGAATTGTTGTATTAAGATGAATGTCTCAACATGCCACAAGGTGCATGCTGTCAGGAAGAGTGGATTACGATAACAATAGACAAGAAAGCAAAATAAAAAGTCTTTTGAAATGGAAAGTTAGTATCTCAAGAACAACAACAAAACACCACCCCCACATGAGAATAAAATAGAATCCAGAATAAAACAAACAGCCTTCCAAAGAAGAAAAAATTTTCTACAAAGAAATGTCATTTTTTGTAGTAACTTAATAAAAACTAGATTTACAAAAGAATAATTTTCAATGAAAGACCACTTACTAATGGAAACTCATTTTTGTAAGTTTTTTTTACAGCAGCTGACAGCTGGTCCAGGCCTCTTTTCCCACCTGGGTTTTCTTGGCACTAATGAAATAAAACTAATCCCTTGTGATGCTAACAACGTACAGGGCATACACTGTAAAGTTTCTGATTAACCAAAGGGCCCAAAATGTGGCCAGTCTCCCTGAAGCATAAATAAAAACAGAAATAATAAGACTTTCCTTGTAGTCAGCCCTGCCAAAACTCTCTTTTGAATTTAAAAAAAAAAAAAAACCCAAATAAGTTTTCCTATAGACGAGTACTGAAATTTTCAAAAAACTTCCTGCAAATTTGTGCCATGAGGCTTTTGAGATCTGGGTGCCCAAGTTAAGTTTTACCCCAAATCCTGATATCTGGGGACGGTACATGAATGACTGCAATGCACTTGGTTTACTTTTATTATGCTTGCACTGTAACCTGACTTTGGTTCAGGAAAAGGAAATCCACAGCCTTAATTGAAGCCAATCAGTGAAAGGTCATGGGGTAATACTTAACAGACAGGGATAGAGGAAAGGAAAAACAAGGAAAAGGTAAGGTCTCCACTTGCTTCAAAGACTCAGTTGGATCCCAGAGACAGAACACACCTGGAGGGAGAATGAGCCCAAATATACACATAAACTGAGAGTCATAAAATTAAATGGAGTTTGTTTAGATTATTTGCTTTCCATTTCTCCAGTGACCTGTGCAGCAGTAACCTCAGCATGGGGAGGCATGGGTGCCTACTGCAAATATTCAAGTGTTTATTACCATGATGTGACTGCACTGATAGGAGGTTCAGTGTTTCCATTAAGGACCATTTGTGGGGTTTTGTCATTTCAGGCAGCCCAAAGGTTGGATTTAAATGAAATATCAAGAGACACAATTCTAGAGTGTGACTAGTTGCTTCAGGAGTTAAATTATTTTTGTTGTTTTTCTTGTTTTCACTGAGATCTAGTAATATCGTGACTTTCCCTGCATGGTAGATGACTATAATTAGGTTTCTAGTTTATTCCAGGGCTTCAGTAGCCCTGAAGTCAGAAGGTATTTTGTGACATCTAAGCTATGTTTAATTGAGTATTTGAAATTCATTGCTCCCTCACATAGCTACAGTGGACAAAGAAATATTTTTATTGTTCACTTTTTAGATCTAGTCTAAGCTGGTCCTGGTCACCATCTTTTTGTGTCTAAGATAGGCATGGATGTGGTCTGGTTTAAGCTAATCGTGGTCTAAATTTCTTCTCTGAGTAGTCCAGCATGAATTCTATCAAACTCAAGGTTTATTTGAGAATATTAAAGGAATAGAATTGTAGTATGTTTTAGGCTGGGAAAAAAACCCTCTGAGATCATCCAGTTCAACCATCAGCCCAACACCTTCATGCCTAGTAAACCATGAAACAAAATGCCACGTCTACAGGTTTTTTAATATCACCAGTGATGGTGACTCCACTGCTTCCCTGGGCAGCTTGTTCCAATGCTTGGCCACTCTTGCAGTAAAGAATTTTTTTCTGATATCCAATCAAATATCCCTTGGTGCAACTTGAGGCCATTTCCTCTTGTTCTTGTTACTTGGCAGATGAGACCAGCACCCACCTTGCTACAATTTCCTTTCAGGTAGTTGTAAATGGTGGTAGGTTCTCCCCTCAGCCTCCTCTTCTCCAGGCTAAACAATCTCAGCTCCCTCAGCCGTTCCTCGTAAGACTTGTTCTCTAAATGCTTTACCAGCTTTGTTGCCCTCCACTGGGCATGGTCCCACAGCTCAATGTCCTTCTTGTAGTGAGGGGCCCAAAACTGGACACAGGATTCAAGGTTCAGCCTCACCAGCACTGAATGTAGAGGCATGATCACTTCCCTACTCCTGTTGGCCACACCTAATGGAGATGCTTCATCTGTCTACACCCAGAGACTAGTGAAAGGTCCTAGCCAGCCTCTGTCCAGAAATGACAAATGCACTTTGCTGCAGGGCTGTAGGTATGCAATGTAGACATGATCCATGACAGGCATAAGATGAAAGCCCTTTTTTTTTTGAACAGAGTTTCTTGTTACAAATATCCATGATTCAAGTTCTCTGACCTGAGCAGGCTTTCTTGTTCATGGAGTGAAAGAAAAACTCTTACAACTGATCTGGAGGATAAATCATCTTTGCTTAATTGTGAATATCCAGTCATCAAAAATGGTAGGGGGAGAATTGCTTCCTTTGAGCACAGATGTATGATGTATCCCCCAAAAGAGCTTTTGCTTAAGTACGTGTAAAGATGCATCTGTTTTAAAATAGCAATCATTGAAGGATTATGGGAGTCTTAGAAAGCGATTTTCAAATAGTTGTGAAGGATAAACAAAAGGAAATGTACCATACCAACAATAACTAACTTAATTCTAAGTCCAAAGCCACAACATCAGTAGGTCAAACCCCTTGTTTTTTCCCCACAACTGGAAAAGAATCTCATATTCATCATTTCACCATGTGTAATGCAGACTCTGTGGCTTCTTTAGCTAAACTGTGCAGCAGGATTAAGTGTACAATGTATGAGCAGACTCAGGAGATCATCCAAAAGGAAAAAAAGTTAAGCAACATTTTTTTGGCTCAGACACCCACAGACAATAATTTTGCTTTTCTAAAATATTTGGAATTTGTGATGCCAAGGAGAACCCTGCTGTCAGAGCTGGGCTGCTGATTTTTTTTCAAGCCTTAATATTGCTGCCACAGACGATGAAAATCAAGATGGCTGATAAGTTCATTCCCAAAGCCAGGGAAATTCATGAACCGCATATCACTGGGACAAAACAGACTGGAAAATGCTTAATGCACATCCTATACAACTAGGAACACCTAGCTGCAAAATACATGTGCTTGTATGGAAGCAGAACCACAATGCTTCTCCCGTATTGTAGTGTGGAGTGTAACTATCTTTTAGACATCCCTTCAAGTTGTGCAGTGAGTAGATGAGCTCACAAAACTTTAGTGAAGAAGTGCAAAGAAGTGGAAAAACTCAAAATAACTGGACAACAGTGGTCTCTGAGGGCATGTTAAGCACTGAGAGTGCTTACCACAGAAAATTTGTATGGACATCTGCTTTTCTTGCATTGGTCAGGCCTTATGGTTGTCATTTTGAGTATTTATTAAAACAATACCACATGCTGATTGCTTAAATTCTTTGAATTAATTCCCACCCAATGTAATGAGTTGGAGCTCCAAGTCTTTTCAACAGTTGTATATCATAATTTCACTTACTGCTGGCATGATTATGGGATGCTGCATTTTAATCATAAACTGTGTAGCTGTAAGACCCTCATATACCCACAGAGTGATTCCCAGGAGAAAAATCAGAATAAGCTGATTGTTCAGAATAGACTCTGCTCGCACAGTGCAGAGCATAAGCTGGAAATCACAGAGCAATGTTTTAGCAAACCTGCCTAAGCCAGAGCAAGTAGGGATGTGTGAGTTCCTAATGGGGAATGGAAGAAATTAATCACTGTTCTGAAGGCAGAAGATGTAGTATTCATCAGTAGATACATCCTGTTAATGAGCACAGTCCAAAGCACTTGTACATCCTATAGCTGTGGTTGCTGCGTTGTGGCCCTTATAACTGGTCATTTTTGGAGAGTCTAGGTTGGCAGGTTCCTTATCTAATTGCCATGAGTACTTCTTCACTTTCATGAATAGGTCAGTAGTGACTTGTCAGTGACCTGAGGACTCCTTGGTCTCTTGAAGTCATTAGCTTGGATGTCAAAACAGCTTCCCCCGTCTTAACTGTGTTGTGTTGTCTCTTTTGTAATCTGCTGTGTTTGTGTGACATAGAAATTTCATACCCACAGTATTGGTTGTCATTACCAAGCTTTCACGTTCTCACAAATCTCCTCACATGTGTTTGGAGTTTGTAATCTGCTTTTTATCTTAAAACTTATTTTCTCCCAAAACCCAAGTTTCTTTCACATCTTGCGAAGTTCTTCTCGGACACTACTGAGGACTCTGGTCTTTGAGCACAGCTACCAGCTCTTGTGTTTTAACCCCAGTCAGTAACTAAACCGCATATAGCTGCTCACTCACTCTTCTACCAGTGGGATGGGGAAGAGAATTAGAAAGGTAAAACTGGGAAAAACTTGTGGGTTGGGATAGAGATTGGTGGACATGCAAGCAAAGCAAAAAAGGAATTAATTCACTGAATCCCATCAGCAGGCAGATGTTCAGCTATTTCCAGGAAAGCAGGGCTTCATCACATGTAATTGTTACTTGGAAAGACAAATGCCATCCCTCCAAACATCCCCTCTTCCTCACTCCTCCTCCAGCTTTTATTCCTGAGCAGAATGTGATATGGAATATCCCTTTGTTCAGCTGGTCCAGCTGTGCTCAACCCCAACATCTTGGACTGGCAGGACAGTGAGAGAAGAAGAAAAGGCCTCTGTGTAAGCACTGCTCAGCCATAACTGAAGCATCCCTGTATCATTGACACTGGTTTGGTTACAAATCCAAAACATAGCCCTATATGAGCTACTATGAAAAAAAGAAACTCTATTTCAGCAGTAACCAGTACACCAGCAAAGGAGAGGGTAGTGCTTGGGTGTCAAATTTGGCTTAAGATGCACTAGTAGTACTGGAAAATGTGAGGCTTTATTGTCCCAGTATGGCACATAGGATAATGAATTAATGTTGTGTGGATTTCATAATAAGGCAAATGCAGAACTTCTCAGAGCTCACACCTCTGTGCGGTACCAGCTTGGGTCAACAGCAGCATGACTCCTCTGTGCTGTATGTTGGTGTGCAGGACAGGCAAGTCTTTGGAACTGCCCTCCAAAACCAGAGATGACATAGGCCCTTGGAGAAGGTGTATGTTTCTCTTGAGGGACAATCTGGGAAATGGGTTATATAGACCCATCTCACAAAAATTTGATGTTAAGCATTGCTTCAGGTCATGTACTCCATTGAGGAGAATAGCTGTCAACAGAATATTGCCGTATTTCTTACCTAATCTTGTCCTGAATTCTTAGGGAAATTTTTCTAACTGGACTGTAGAGGATATTTAACAGTCTGATAGACATCGGATGATTTTTTTCCCTGAGATTCAGCCTAAATTTTTGTTGGCCTAGGTTTTACCCTGTTGAGCCTTGCTATATCACTTGAATTGTCTTGTGCAACATTTTTTTTATTTCCTCTAAGCTTCAGCCTTGGTAATGTTTTACATAATTATTAATAAGAAAACTATGCAGATGTAATTTATGGGGCACAAAAGGAGGAGAGCACACTACACAAAGGACTACTAGATTCAGAGTGGAGCCATGGGCCTTTGTTTCTGGATGATGACTTCATCATCTTTGGATCAGGCCCAGGGGAAGCCACAGTTAAAATAATCACTTAAATAACCAGATTTAATGTATAACTTTTCCAAATCCCAACAGTTTTTAGAAGCTAGCTTACTACTGTCTTGGCTGCTTTATTCCTTGTTGGTTATTTTATTTCCATTTGGAGATGATCTGATTTTCTGAAGATCATAGAATCATAGAGCCATAGATCTTGTTTATAAAAAGCTCAATGCAATTAATCAATGCTGTTGGGCTGCTTTTCTGAAGTCCTTGTTATTTTTCAGTTATGCTGAGCTCTTTTCTGTAGTGCCATCTAAATGCAATCCAGATTTAGCTTTCTGTCTCATTTTGTAGGATCTATTGTGCTTTACAGACTAGGTCAGATGAAAATCCATGTAAATAAATATATTTCATGTGTTTATTATATATGAAAATACAGAAAATACATGTAGTGCCACTGGGGTAAATGCTGTCATAAAGGTCTATGCCAGATGAGGACTGAGCTTCTATTTTTTCCCTACAGACAGATCACCTGCATGGTCTGTGTGGAGAGGAAGTCTCCTCTCTTTGTAGTACTCCATTGGCATTGAAAAATGACCAGTCTTACTGAAAAATGACCAAGTAACCTAGGAGCACAAGGACCCTCTCCCCTGACGTGTACAAGGTGCTATATGAAAAGAGAAGAAAATAGAGAATGCATCAACTTTAATTTTAAGGCAACGATAAACAAACGTAAGTAGCAAATGGAAATTCAGAGGCAGAACCGCTCACCTTGACTTGTAATGTCCTTGCCATACCACCTGACCTAGCTGTTGTCAAGATACTTCGTGAGAAATCACCATTCTTATATGTGGAACAGCTTAGTGTGACAATCCCCAGACATCCTTCTTGACTTACATCTGTAGACCTTCTGGATGAAGAGAAATCTCAAGCTCCAAACCCAAGATATATAGCTTGGCTAGGAAGTCATCATTGTTTGAATGCACGAGTCAGGAGTTTTATAACAAAAAGTTTCCTCAAAAGGAGGGGGCCATGGCTAGTAAAACATCTGGCAGTGGTGACATAATCTACTGTTTAATTCCTACCATCTGTTGCCAGCTAGAGACACCCAGAGACACAGCATTGTAAAATGCAACTATTCCAAACTCTGTGTACAAAATTTCTCTGTGAAGGTTTTGGGAAAGTTGGTTTTCCTGCTGTGCACATGTGATTCTGGCTCAAAAAAGAGAATTGGTGTCATGTGATTTGGGGGAACATCATATCATATTCTCTGATAGGCATCTGAACAGTGATTCAAAACCATTTTTCACTCAATGAGATAAATGGAAGTTTGCTGTAAGCTTATTTACTTGGAGACAGGACTACAGTTAAATGATGAGTAGGTCAGTGAATGGGACATATTTTCTGAAAGCTGTTAAACTCAGTGCTTGTGAAGGTCTCTCCACTGATTTTTGCTGACCTGTGTGAAACACTCATGGGATGCAAAAGCTTTCCTGTGAGATGTCGCTTTGATTTCTCTGGACTGCTGGTTTGCATACATGTGACACTGTGAATTTGGTCTTTCACCATGTTTCGGGATTAGGAGAGGGACTGACATAGCATATCACAACAGATTTCTGAAGGATTTTGTGTTGCCTTCATTGTGAAAATGAATTTTTTAAGATTGTATGGACTTGAGAAAGATTTGAAAGCTATGATCATGAGTGGTATAGTGGAAGATACTGACAGGACAAAATGCCTGAAGGAAACGTGATGCCCATGAAGGAATGGTCTGTGAATAGAGGTAACGAGGTGCTGGATCCAAACTTTCCAATCTGCCTTACATCCGACATTGCATTCTGGTTGTGCTTAATGAAAATTATTTAATCTTTAATAAAAATTACCTCACTAATACCCAATATTTTTGAGTACACAATATTATACCATCTCTCTTCAAAATCAAACCCCTTGAATCCTGTAGGGTTTTATTCTCTGTGGTGCTCAATTTGGAGTAATGAATCTTATTTTTCCAGGAAAGAGTAGATAAATGGTGTCTAGTCTGGGGTGTCCAGACTTATTTTTTTTCTTTAAAATCTACAGTGCTCAGTGTAATAAAAAGCTGTGGGGGTTGTGGAGTTTCAGCCACACAAAGAACAACTTTGCATTGGAGTCTGCCTTTTAAATCCTGCCATGGCAGACCTTTCAAATAACTGATGGCCTTGCAATTGTCACTTCTAAAGAGAGCAGATAGAATACATCTGAAGAGAGGAAGAAAAGTATTACCTAGGCTGGAGATCAAAGTACATTTCCACTGGGACCAAATCCAGTTAATACTATATTTACTTTAATAACTTCCAAGGAAGAGTACCAATCTATTTCAGTCTCACTATCATTTATGAAAGCCACCAAGGAGGAAATTACAGATTTGTAATGTCAGCTGCAAGAATTCATCAAGTGCATATTCAAATAATGGCTTGCTGATTACTGAAGCTTTTGTTTCTGAAACAGAAAAGAAAGTCTGCTCTTTGAAAGCCACATGGTGGCATGTGAGATATAGAAGAACACTCATGGGTTAACCACAGATTTAACAGGACCTTTAAGTGAGCAAAATCTACTTCTTCCTTCTCCCTTTCAGCTTCTCAGTGCACCTCTGACTGCAACATCCGACTGTCCCAGCTGTTGCTGCTAGTGAAACACTGTGTGCTGCAACATGTGATGTGTGATATACATGCAGTCTTGTGGGGAATTTAGGATCCCTGCAGGGCACAAACGATACCAGTACAGCAACTGAACCTTCCTATCTAGTACTCCTATAAACAGGATATTTATCCCAAATCCAGAACAGGTTTGCAGACAAATGTTGTCTGAGCTTAGCATACTTTTATGATGTGCTCTGTGAAGAGCAAGTGATCTCACCATTCAGCTCCTGTTAAGATAGATAGAGTCTGCAAGTAAAATACAGGTAAGAATGCAGTATTATTACCCCTTGGCTGCATCTATGCTGCTACATACAATGGGCTAGGTGTGGTCCCTGAGCCGAGCCTTTCGTCACAGCATGACTTATAAATGTACAGCTAAAAAATGGGACTGGTCAAAGCTGCCCACTGGAATGAATCCTCCACTGCAGTGAGAAACCTTATTTGGAGCTGATGATAAGGGTGGCCATGAGATAGTACGGAAACCCGTGACCTATCTTGGTGAAGTTTACCACTGTAAGTGCAGCCAGTATGGGTTTCACCCACTAGTGTTTAAAGAATGGAACGTGATGACTCTCCTTACTTATCCTTGTTCTTCCCTTGTTCTCTGCACCAACACTGATGCAGAAAATGCTGTTGTTGACTATTAGGGCTCTCCAGTGATAACAACTGTGCACCTCTGAGAGTACCCCCATGTACCACAAGATAAGGAGATAATGCTGCCAGCATGATAATGTGGAGCAGACATTTCATTTGAAGACACAGAAGAGATGCTTCATGGGCTGCAGGAGGCCAGTGGAATATAGTTAGCAAGTTGCAACACCTGGCACTCATGCAGTGTGGAGGAGCCTGACAACTGCCTAAAACCAAAATCATGTTTGGGGTACCACCTTCTTCTCCCTTCTGATGACCACAGTAGTAGTTGACTGCCGAATCCAGCATAAATAGACTGATATTTCACTAGATAGGTGGTTACATGTTGCAGACTCTTCCTTTCCTTGACACTGTCTAGTCACAGAAGAAAGGAGAGCTCTGAAACAGGGCAGAACGCAAAAACATTTATCAGGAACTGCGCAAAGATCATGCTGAGGGTCTCACTCAGGTCTCAAGTTGTCTATCAGAACCAAAGGAATCTTGTCAAGGGCTTAATGACCACAGCAACTGAAATGAAACTTTTGCTTAAATTAGATCTTCTAATGTTTTCTCTTTTCCTTTCCTGGTCATAGGTATGATGAATATATAAAACCACTTCCAGCAGTAATCGTCTCCAGTTTGTAGTGTTAGTTAAAATCACACAGCTGTGTGCAATAAAAAAAATAAGGTAAAAGGCATTATATATACATCTATAGAGACAATGAGTGGCGTTACACACAAAGCATATGTGGGAATAGACAAAAATGTGGGTTCTTACATGTTTTAGCTTTATTGTGTGATCACAGCTGGAACATGTGCACTAGAACAGTCACCATTTTATCAACAGCTGGTACTTCACAGCATTTTCACACACTAACAAAACATTGGCATGAAGGACATTTGGTAAGGAAGACCTGCTGTTCCTGACGCTGCAATTAATCATGGTTGTTATGACTGGAGACTAGAGACCATCCAGCAATACTTAAGGATCCATGGGAAGTGAAATATCCCCTATTTTTACTCCTTTCTATCAAGAGAGAATTGCCAAGTGTCCCATTTCAAAAATCTATAACTGGATTAATTTTCTTGTTCCAGAGTGAGGAGACTCAGGCCTCATTAACAAAAATGTTCATTCTCAGGTCAGGATACAGTAATAGAACATGTCCCTCTTCAAATGGAATTACTTGTTACTTTAGATGCTATTAACAATCAACAAAAATAATCCCTATCTTATAAATTCACCCCCTAGGCTGGACTTTTTAGTTGTAAAAAGCAGCAACAGCAAGGTCCTGTGGAGAGTGGAAAAAAATTTAGATTGGGGTTTAGGAGACTTGTGATTTATCCTTGGTTCTTGAGCAAGTTGCTTCAAGTCTTGTCTTCATTTTCCTTTCTTGCTCCTTTTTCTACTTGTCTTGTGCAAAGAAGCATCATTGCTGTGTGTTTGCACAGTGTCTGGAAAGCTATTGCATCACTTGCAGCAGCTATTTTCATAGCTATAGCTATAACCACCCATATAAGCACATCTGTGAAGGATGGTTTATCCAGGTGCTTGTTAGCTGCTATCTCAGAGTTTATTGTACATTGTTATTTATTGAGAGAGTCTCATAACTGTAAGTCTATTTGAAACACCTTTTTTTTTTTTTTTTTTATTTAATTTTTATTTTTTTTTTGTTTGCACTTTTCTTTCATATGAATTTCCACTTTTGGGACTTGGAGTTTATATCCAGTCATGAATTAAAATATACCTCGTGTATTTCAGCTTTTGTCTTCTTTTAGTGTCTGGAACAGAGAATAACAGTGATTAGAGTGGAGTGAAGAGTACATCTCTCAGAAAAAAATGTTTGCACTTTTCTTTCATATGAATTTCCACTTTCCAAACACTACTGAGCTTTTAACCAGTTTTGTGGCTGTGGGGGGATTCAAGGAGATTGGTGTGACATTGAGGTCTACCATTTGCATTATTGATAGAGCTTAATATGAAGACCATAGTATTTAGCACAGGTTTTAGGTCCAGTCTGTGGGAAACAGACATTGCCCTTGCATTCACAGAATATAGAAACATGGCATGGTTAGGGTTGGAAGGGACCTTAAAGATTATCTAGTTCCAACTACCCTGCCAGGGACAGGACACCTTCTGCTGGACTGGGTTGGTTCAAAGCCTCATCCAGCCTGGTCCTGAACATCTCTGGGGATGGGGCATCCAAGACTTCTCTGAGCAACCTGTTCCAGTGCCCCGCTGCCTTCATAGTAAAAAATTTATTTATAATAACTCTTTCAGATTAAAGCCATTTCCTGATAAAGACCCCCCCATATCTTTCCTGTCTTTTCTTTTCAGATGAAGCACAACCCAACCACATGCAGTTCCATTTTCCCTTGATAACTGGAGTACAAGTGGCAATGAACATGCTGGAGATGAGGAAACTTTCCTAGAAACCAGATAAGAGGATAAGTAACAGTACAACCAAAAATATTGCTTAGTCCTTTGAAAAGAGAGGTCTTTAGACATTATTATTATAAAACTAAGACATAGATTGTATTTCTTCATTCTGTGCTTCTGCTGATGCCACATCCCATCAGCTTCTCTATGGAGAACTTGAGGAGCTGTTTAGCTTGAACAATGCTTCCAGCTCTTCTGATTCCCTCCTGGCTTGCTCAGCATATCCTATGCACGCTCTCTGCTTTTCCTGCCAGCAGCTGGCTTCTCCTCCTTCATACCTTCCAAATCTTAGAAAATTTCTTACCTTTCTACAAACTCCTAAGGCTCCCACCAGTCCATTGCCTCACAGCTTTTTCTGTGGGTAGAAACACTACGTATAGCAGCAAGGGCCAGCAGGATGTGATGATGTCTAAAATGATGCCTTGATTTGGAAAGGAGATTCTTTTCCTCATTTTGCTGTTACATTGTTGTCACAACAGATATATTGGACAAAAGTGGAAGAGTTAAATTGATGGCACTGATCAGCTGATGCCTGCTTGAAACCTGGGAATGAAAATCTGTGAGATAGAAAACCTCTGGTTGGCAATGGGCTGAATGTGGGTGGATAGAAATGTGGTCAGCAAATTTAGGGTGCATTTAAATACAGCCCCAGGAATGAAACTGGCGTGCATAATATTTTAAGTATTTTCCCTTGTTTATGTACCTAACCCAGAGCAGATGTTTATTTATTTAAGTGGCACTTAGGAAATCTACTTAGGAAAGAGTATAGACTAGAGTGCATCTGCTGGCACAGATTCTTCTGATGCTGCCACTAATCACAGTGCTGCTTGTGGTGAGCAGAATCTCCTTATTTCCCATGGATTAGTATCTGTCTCAGCTCTGTAGTTGTACTCTGCGGTGTGTGGCAGGATGGTTTATGTGTGTGGGATGATGGCAGTGCTGGCTGCTCATTAGCTTCCCTCACTTTCTTTGATCGTAAAGAATGATGCAACGTGCAGAACTTCTCTAAGGCTGATTCAGCACCATTTACAGTGATTCAGCACCGGTTCTTCACTTCCTCAGCATGTTCACAGGCACTCTGTGCAGCTTTGTGTCACTGGGACATAAATAGCTCAGCTGTATTATGATCAATGATTTAATGCATTGGGATGCATTTATCTGTCTAACTTTAAATTTAAATGAGCTTACCTGTCACTAGCATGATTTCAAGAAAAATTGCTTGAATCTTACATTTGAATAATGATGTATCCGAGCATAGGTGCTATGCAACGTTGCTTGAAAGCCATGTTCAAGTCTCTTACCTGCAGCCTAAACCTGTCATTAAGTAATCAGAGAAGGTTCAGAAGACATTGCATAAGCCTCTAAGATGGGGAAATTCTGACTAATCGTTCTCTTCGAAGCAACATCTTCTGTTGCCACTGGACTAGATGGCCCATTGGTCTGACTCAGGAGGAGATGTCTTAAGATGTTAAGCTTGCCAGAGAATATTGAGAGGGGGAGATTGGGAAGATCACTGGAGAGGGGGACTAAGGTGGGGCTCATGTCCTGGATAACAGTGCTTGTTAAGCCTGTGAGTGTACACAGAATGTACATAGACCAAGTACACAAATCTGCTAGGAGAGTTACCCAAATAAGCTAATTCTAAAGAAAATGAATGTTGAAATAAAATATACCTGGGCAATTATAGAGTTTTCTTTTTTTTTTCAAAGAAAGAAGAATTCAGCTTGAAAAGAAATGAAGAACAACAAATATATGTCATGCGGGGAGACACCTCACAGAGGAAATTACTGCAGCAGCAGCTCTACGCTTGTTTGACAGCACCATGGGTCACACTGCTGGTGTTGCCTTGCTGCTCCAGCCAGAGCCGGCACTCTGCTTTGGTCTTTATTTGGGACACTGGCAGAGAATGGGCTCCCTAATACCTTTAACAGCAGCATTTGAAAGATTAGGCATCTTGTTTACATCAAATCATTCTGTAGGCCAAATCTCCAAATGGGTTCCTCTGGGAATGTGTGATAGGAATGATCCCTTTTCCAGCAGTATGCCTCACTTAAGTCAGTTTTAGTATGGGATGAACAGCCCTTTGAAAGTGTCAAAATCTCCCTGCTGGGAGTGATTGCTTTCTTAAACTAATGGCAATGGTGATGCAAAGCCTCAGGTTCCCTTCTAACCTCTCTTGCAGGTATAATTTATTTTCTCTCCATTTAGGGGTTTACTCAGTGCACCCAAATGGTTATAGACCTGCCAGTTTAGTCATCTGAAAGATTCTCACAAGCAGGCTGTCTCTGGGTGATGTCTTTAAAAATACCTCACTCTGTTATACAAAGAGGCATGATTACAAATGGCCTCACAGCTTAAAATTGCTTTTCCTCTCTTTTCTTTATCTGCACATGAGATGATAGCTCAATTAGCTGAAAGTAGAAAGGGGTTGTATATGCATAGTAATTTTCACTTTTACTATATTATATATTTAATTGAACTGTGGAAAAATTGGTCAGTATCTATATTTTGCATCTGTGTCAGACATAATTGCACTTAGTAGTATAAAGTAATTACACACATAGTTCTAGGAGATAGAAAAATGCATACCTTATAGTAAATTTGTGTGTGTGTGTGCAGGGAAATAAAATGGAGAGCTAACTCCAGAATCTTTAAATCATAGAATATATGGATACCATATGGAACTGATTGTCAGTATATTACACAGTAAAACAACAGAAAAAACAACCACAAGTAATGGGTTTTGGATAAATTATTTAGCTATAAAATGATTGTTTCAAGGAACCATGTTTGAAGCAAAACAGCTTATACTAGGGATTTATTTGAACTCTTGCTCCCTCCATAGTTTTGTAGCTAGGGGATCTCATTTAGAAATGGTTTCATTTTCCAGCTGAAAAGCCAATGCCATATTAGTGCCATGAATTTCCCAGAAAGGAGGGTTAAAATGCTACACTAATACACCCATAACTCCTTTCCAAACCCTGGTGTAGCTGCCTTTGAGTACTTTGATTTTTCAGCATTAATATAAACCGTCTTTAATGTTTTATGTTTCATAAACATATGTACATGTGTATTGTTTGTTTACGTTTGCTGTTTTAAAAATATACTTGATATACTTAATTTAACAAACACCAGAAAATCCTAACCTTCCTGGAATAACTCCTGCAACAAGAAATTAAGGCCTGGGTCTTTATGATTCACCCAGGGCTGGTTGCAATCTGTGAGGAGCACTGACACACCTCTATTACATGGGAGGGAAAGACAGGAACTGAAGACCATTACGATCCCTCTTATT
Organism: Piaya cayana; assembly: GCA_013389865.1. NCBI lineage: Eukaryota > Metazoa > Chordata > Aves > Cuculiformes > Coccyzidae > Piaya > Piaya cayana. The sequence continues at coordinate 286,202 of WAAB01008329.1, forward strand.
ATCACATTGTGAGGATGCGTGAGGACACACACCTTTTAATGGAGTTCTCAGAGGAGATAATTTCTATGATGAAGAAAATGAGACAGGCACCAAAACCAAACTGAAAAGTAGCAGAAAGGGAGGGGAAAATGTAGTTTATACCCTGATAATTTAGTCCACATTGGATATACTGAATATTGCAGAATTACCAGTGCTGTATTCTCAGCAGTGTTCACTTAGTGTTTTGCTTTTGCTGACATGCAGGCAGTCTAATAAAGATCAGGTTCAATTAATGAGTATAGTCAAAGGAGCAGAAGTGATTAGAAAGGCAAAGAGTGTCTGCTAGCTAAACTCCTATGCATGAAAGAAATGTGCAGAAATAGATGCTAACCTAAGACACCTAGATTGTCTCTTCCTTATGGCTTCTTCTCTGTGTTCTGGCAGAGCCTCAAGGGTGGCAACAATGAACACCATCACCTGTGAGCTCTGCTATGTACCACGATAATGAGATTGTTATAGTAAGATATGGACTTGTGACAAGTAAGACAAGGACAGTGAGTCCCTACCTGAGATGTGCTGAGCTGTGTAAAAAATGCTACATGCTGTTTCACATGGGATAAAAGAGAATTAGACATAAGTGCCAGTCTTGCTTTGACCCTGATATTGTTGTAATAACACTCTTATCAATGGGTTTTATTGAAAACATTGCTTATATTGTGGATAAAGTAATGGCACCTACATGCAGTACTTCTGTGGTAGCGGACATGTCTTGTTTATCACAATCCTGCTGGGGTGAAAATAACAATCAGGATTTTATGGTTATGTGTTTTAATGTGATGCCTAGAAACAGAATTAGATGTTTGTACATATCATGCAAGTATATTTGACTCAATGATGGACGTTACTCCAAATATTCATATCACAGAATCACAGAATCACAGAATAACTGGGTTGGAAGAGACCCATCGGATCATCGAGTCCAACCATTCCCACCAAACACTAAACCATGTCCCTCAGGACCTCGTCTACTCGTGACTTAAACACCTCCAGGGAAGGCAAATCAACCACCTCCTTGGGCAGCATATTCCAATGCCTAATGACCCTTTCCGTAAAAAACTTCCTCCTAATGTCTAGCCTAAATCTTCCCTGGCGGAGCTTGAGGCNATAACATAACCTTTATTTCAGTGTTAAGTCAAGAGATGCTGGTTTGTTATGCAGCTGAGATGGGCTGAAATATTGGCTCTACACAGTAATGTTCCTAAAGTTTTGGTACCTTGTACTCCTTGACATTAAGTTAAGGGGATGCTAAGAAACTTTAATTCTATCGTCAGAGTTTTCTGAAGATCACAGTGCTGCCACCTAAGATTTTGGCATACATCTACCTCTATAATTTTCTGAGGCTTAAAAGTAAAGGGTGTTAAGATGCTGAAAGCTTAAGCTGTTACTGAAATATGCATGAGAAGGGCTGTCTGCCATATTCAGCGATATATCTTGTTTTCTCTAAAGCCAGTTCACACACGACTTTAGACAAAAACTACAGGGAGAAATGAATGACTGTTCCATGAAAACTTGGACAGATGACAAAGATAATATGCTTACTGCCCTAGAGGTCCTTGTCAGACTGAGCCTTTGCCACCATAGACTACAGACATTTTTCTCCACACATGTTATTTGATAGGGAAATCATTTCAATGCCTCTTAGAACACATATCAATCAGCTGTCACAGGGAGCCCAAGACAATGAACAAAAAGAGCTCTTGCAATGACTGGAGCTGACTGGCTAGTGTTTGGACATACCAACATTTACTTATTTTTGGCTTGGTAGTAGTTTACCAGTAAGCCTAGTTATATGCAAGCTTACTCAATGTCTGTATTATATGAGTATTTTTACTTGCAGATATTCACAGTGCAAGCTGGATTATCAGCTATTTTGAATGTTCTCCCTGGAGTAGTATATGATCTATCCAATTATTCTATTTCTGATCCACAGGAGGTTTGTCAAATAGTTATTTTTGCGCAGCAAGAAGGAATTGGAGGAACTGTAGGGACTCATTAAAAATATGGACTTTGGCAATTATGGACAACATTTTCTGTAGTTTGAATTAACAAATCAAAATGGTTATGGTTCCTCAGCCAGAAAATCCCTTAAGAAGGAAGATGGGGAAGATGTGCAGAAATCTCTTCAGTCATTTTGAGAACCTTGATGCAGAGAGGCTGTATAACCGATACATGATCTTCTTGCAACCAGAGTACTCCTGGTTCTCTGTTGCCCACACTTAGGATGAAATCAGGGCACAGCTTTTCAGTTCACAGTGTACAAACAGAAAGGAACAGCTAATACTGGATGGGACCACACCCACAGTTTACCTCTTCTATTCACAAGAAGCATCACTGACGTGGTCTGTTTTTTTCTTAGATGTAAAGGTCTATTGTAAACTAGTCATCTTTTCTAGTGCTGACTGGAAAATCTTTCTTTCCCCCTTGTTAAAGGAAGAAAATTCTGACTATTCAAATACCTAAAAGAGGAAGAATCCAAACCAGAATCTTTTTTTTCCTCAGAAAAGGTTATTGTTTTATTAGGGGAAAAAAAGAGCAATTTTCCATGGGAGGTAAATATCGTCAGAGCAAACTGTTCTAAAACTCAGTTTTATGTTGAAAGAAATATGTTGACTTAGCTGGATGCTATTGACCAGCTGTAATCCTTGTGTCAGTCTCTATCCTGGCTCTGCGCTGAAACAATGATTCTCAGTATGTATTTGCTACTTTGTGTATCCAAAGAGATGAGAAGATTTACAAAACTAGCAACAACCCTCATGAATTAGTTCTCAACAGATTTAACTTTTAATTTTTTTGAGTCCGGGGACCACACATTTACTTATCCTGGTGTGAAATATGGCAGTAAAACATAGCAGCAAAAAAATACACCTAAGAAATAGTTATAGCCTATGACTAATTTAAATGTAGCTGCCATTAGAGTGTTTTCCTGCAATGGAAACCTCTACCTAAGCACATATTAAATATGGCTGATTTTCAGGCCTCTGAACTGCAAGGAACTTTTTGAAAATTTGTGTCAAAACTCCACAAATCAAGGTCACTGTGTGGCAGATAGGATCAAGGAATCAGGTTTTGTATTTGATGTAGCACAGGACTTCTGGAAGGCATTCATGGCTGCATTTAGGGAGAAACTAACATTGCCCAAAGAGTCGCTTTTTCTGGAAAATAACAGGATCTTGGCAAGAACCCCGAGTAAAAAAACCTCACTTTTAGCTCTCCTCTGGGTTAATAAAAGCAAATAAAATTAAATGAAACCAAGTTTCCTATCATGACCATTGTCAGAAAGCCATTCTGGAAAGGGCAGGTGGTACGAACATCAGAATAAATGACACATTATAAGAAAATCTTCAAAACAAAAAATGAGACAGTCTGTCTTAAAAGTATGAAATGACCCAGACCACCTCTTGTCACTGATGGTCTGAGCTGAGGGTCTTCCTGCAGAGGTCACTCTGGTAGTAAAGCTCTGCTTGGTGTTGTCTCTCTCCAAAGACACTGCTCAGATTTGTCACAAGACCAAACCAGCCCAGAAGTCTTTGTCACTGAGACACTGAGGTTCTGGATGGGTATGCAGGGTCCCTTCCTTTCCCACTGACTCCTTGGCACAAGTAAAGAGCTTCCTTCCACCTATTTTATCTCACATGGGGCTACTCATCTGTCTCAGATATTAGAAGTGTTCATATATTCATTACATGTATGTATTGGTATATGTCTACATATATTCAGAACAACTCTTGTACTGAATCTATACTGAATAAATCTAATGACACCATAATATTGTCAATTATAATGGTCCAAGAATAGTTGTTTCAGTTTCCTCTCAAAACTTAATTTTACCTTTGAGAACCCAAGTTTTGTGGTGGAACCGTGCATCCCAAAAATCCCAGTGAAGCCAACTCTTTCTTTTTCCTGTGGCACCATAGAGCTTTGTTCCTCTGAGTGTCATTATCTGCTTAAAACCACTGCATTCTTTACATACTGCTAGTTAGCAAATCCGTATTTAGTAGACAGTGACGTCAAGACTTCGTTCTTCAGATGTGTAATTAATGTTAGACTGTGCAATGTCAATATGAACACCTAAGTAAGAATGTTGTCAAAGAAGACATGGTGAGGTAGGGTCTGGTTTTTTTTTTTTGTAGTTGGGACTCTTTCTGGTGCTAAAATCTGAATTGAAAAGCTTTGCTTTATTTGTTATTTTGAAAACTTTGGCCTGTGCAGTTCTATAATGCCCTTTTATATATTTGTATGACTGTCCTCAGAGATCTGCCCATTTGACTGCACATTCTGTTTGCATTGCATCTTCAGTGTTCATTTAAAAACACCACAACAGATGTCAAGTAGCTCCAAAGGCTTTCAGATGATATGACTTTCAGCACTAGGAATGAATGAAAGGCTGAATCAACAGGCTTTGAAGAGTGTCTAGAATTAATTTGCTCAACAGTTTGTATTTTGCTAGGTATGGAAGTGAGGAGTGACTGAAGTTCTTCCTGGTTTCTCGTGCTGCCCCAAAGACTTTATTAGGTTTTCATTACTTCATAGACTGAAATCCAGGTGAGAACCCTATAATTTGGGCTGTAAAGATTTGTTCTAGTTTCTTTCACCTCTCATACAATTAGTAGTTTCTTATTTGATGCAAAGTGGAACAAGTTCAGGAACTGGGAATAAATATAGCATGTGGGACCTATCCTGAGATATAAGAGCTCAGATCCCCTTAGGCAGCATGAAGAAGAGAACCCTGACTTTTACAATTCTGTGTTTTGTCATTGATCCATAGCAGCACTGATAGCCACACGGTACTGAACCCGTGGTCTCTCTCTTTTTATGTCTAGTCATGAACATTTGGTGTTCTAAGCATATTGTGAGAAAACCTACTATATCAAGTGCTGGATACATGACTGGTAAGGAGATGACTAGTTTGTACATGTAGAAATAATTCAGTCTAAAGAGGCAAGCCAAGATGCTCAGTGCTGCCAAGAGAGGTGCTTTCAGTGTTGGAAACTTTGGTGCCTAGAAACTGAAGATGTATCTAGGAAAAGTGGGCTGCTGAGTGCGGTTTTTAATTTTTTTCTCAGAACTAAATGTCTAAGTGTGTGTCAGGGCCAGTGGAGAGAAACAGATGCTTGTAGTCTAAACACAGACGCTGCTCTCCAGAAGTGCATGTTCTTCCTATGGGCTACAGAGGGAATGTGGGTAATAAGTCATATGTAACATCCACAGTGCCTGATGATGGACCCTGCTCTTTCTTTCTTTCTTTGCCTTATGAGATTGAAATCAAACCTCTGGACCTCATCTTGAGGGACCACACCAAATTTATCCTTTCTACATTTCTTGATAAATTTCTGTTATTCCTGAATTCTCCTCCCCCTCTTTTTGGCCTTAGAAGCTCTTTCTTTGCTGGAAGGAAATCTCAGTACTCATACACTTATGGTAGCAGATTCTCTAGGATTACCCACAGAGGAGCAGGTCAAGCATTTTTTCCAGCCTTACTGAAAAGTACCAGCACAAAAGACACATACAAACCACTTTGGTATTAATTTTCATAGGTCACTGCTGGTGTGAATTCTTGAGGTTTTTAGCCTTTTTCACTCCCATATACAAACAAGTATTAACTCACAGTCTCAGAGGAACACAGTTGCATTAATTAAAAAAAAAAAGAAATGTGCTGACTACAGTAATACATGGGAAGTTTAATGATAGATCCTTTTGCCTGGTGAAAACTAGCTGACAGCAAAATACATTTTAGGAATTGTCTCCAGAAACTGCCAAAGTAAGAAGGGCAGGCAAAATGTAGTGGCATAAAACTCCTTGAGGGCAAAAAACCCGCAAAGCTGAGTTTGTCCAGTTATAACACTCCTGCTACTGATGTAGGCTATGCAAATATTGTTTTGGAAGCCAGTGTTGTTATTCGCAGCTGCTTTAGTAGACAGCACTGATCTCACAGAGTCAAGGAATAAGATGTTTAACCCAATCTTAATATACTCAGAGCTCCAAGATACTCATGAATCACATTGGTAATGTTTCAAAACCCCGACAAGATGAGCTGTTTTCAGTTTTCTTTAACCTTAATTTCAATATTGAATATTTAATACTAAAAGAATGAGGATCTAGTTATTTTCCTGGTCTGTGTGAAGATACAGAGAGTTGAGGTAAATTTCGGGGTTTACTCAACTGTAATTGTAATTGCACCTTCAATTTTGCACTCCAGCCCTATGCAGCAGAGCAGAACCCCATCAATTTATTTTACCAAAATAAAAGGAAATTAAAGCCTCAGCAAGGTTGCAGCTGAACTCTCATTGAAGACATAGAGCTGACTTTATATCATGCTCACTGAGATATTGCAGCTAACTTTAAATGACGAGCCCATATCAGGAACCCTCATGAGTATTTGAAGGATATTAGTGCAGACGACGTGGTTTTTTTTACCTGCTTACTAGCCCTTTCCTTCTGTAATGAGACTGCACATAGCTCCCTAAAGTAGGGCTGATTTATGTCCAGAAGGAATCTGGTTTGACACATCTCAGTTGTTCAACGGACTAGGCAGATAGGTGAATGGCACTTTATAAGGCCATTGAAAGCTCTGTTAAGAGCTCATGGTGTGTGTAGGCATCAGATCTCACCAGCTGAGCCGGCTTTGCCTTGGGCAGTAATTGAAAGGGAGGCATACAGGAAACGTTACGTGCTTCAAGACATGATATGGCTCTGAAGCAGTAATTGACCCAAGGTGCATTCAGCACTGCCCGCAAGTCGCTGCTCAGGGTAATTCGGAATTAAAAGGCCTGATCAAAGTAGTCACAACTCAAGATAAATAAAAAGGAAATAAATGTTAAGAACCTTTCTGACAATGCAGCAGTTAGTTTGCACAGGAGCTGAATGGAGAAATAGTGTGCAAGAAAGAATTGTGCTGTAGTGTTTACATAACTTGTCATTTAAAGTTAGCTGCAATATCTCAGTGAGCATGATATAAAGTCAGCTCTATGTCTTCAATGAGAGTTCAGCTGCAACCTTGCTGAGGCTTTAATTTCCTTTTATTTTGGTAAAATAAATTGATGGGGTTCTGCTCTGCTGCATAGGGCTGGAGTGCAAAATTGAAGGCACAATTTACAAGGCCTGCATTTATATTATTTTTGGCTACAGAAATATTCATGTGAAATGAAAAATCTCAAAATAGGTTACAGAAGTTAAATGACTGGCTTCTGATGAACTTGAGTGGTACCTGGTGCCAGTGGTCCATAGACTGTTTTCATAACCTCATTTCATGGAGGATGAGGCTTTGCTGCTTGGGCAACACTTAAAAATAGCAACAGTTCTTCTTAGAAGAGAAATTCAAATAATGACATTATTTGGAAAAATATTATAATACTGAAAGAATGGCAGCAAAAGCACAGAGTGGCATAACATAATACTGTGAAGGACTAGCTTAACACATTAAATGGAAATGAAAGTACTTAAAAAAAATTGGAAAAATTACTTCCCTTACAAAGAAAATCTGTCAAAGAAATGAGTCATCTAGAGACCAGGAAGGAGTTTGGGAAATAAATGCTCTTACATTTATGACAGATTTTTTATGGTAACAGTGCTTTGATAGCAGTTACAAGAAGAACCTACTCTAACTGAAAAATATTGTGGTACTTCACAGGAGAAAAGAACAGGGAAAAATGTGCCAAATTTCAAAATGATGTACAAAGGCAGATTTTCACACTGTTTTATTGTAGTGATTATGTCTCCAAAAGGGCATAGAACAGTGAAAGTCTTATTCAGTAGAAATACAGAGTGACCACTTGTACACTAGGACAATGAGCTAGGCACTCAGAAGGGGCTTTCAAAGGGTCAGGTGAAAGCTGAAAAACTAGACTGAGATTAAATAGGGTAATGATGGTAACCATTGATTATGTTATAGAAAGACTAAATAGTAATGCTTGTTATCTATAAAATGACTTAAATGGGAATGAAGATAAGGAAATAGTGTTGCTTCAAGTGAGGCAGGCAGTATCACTTCTGTCTCAACCATTTGAAGTCAATAGAATACTGTAGGATTGGGATCTGGCCTAACTCCTTAGCAGTTTCTGTAGATGTTTGTGTGTGATTTAGAATAGACAGAAATGCAATCATCTTTTATTAGTCTTTACTGGTTCTTCTACCTGTTTACAAGGCAGACTTAATATTCATTAAAATCAAAGTATATGTGTAGGGACTGGTTCTCACCTCTCCTTTTAGCTCCTGGAAAACTAATACAACATAAAGGGAGAGACCTTTAACTAGCTCCAGTTTAATCAGTAAAGCAAATACAGCCCTTGGAGTAAATTGACATTTTTAACAAGTGGATCCCCTTGAAAATTTCACATGGCCCCAGGATAAACTCTCATCACAAACTTCTGAGCTTTTTGGCAGGATGAACAATTACTCACCTACGAAGTCAGAAAGGAGGTTGGTTTCTTCTTAATGTATCTTGGGGAACTACTATAAGAAAGAACTAAAAATAGGGTGTCAGATTCTGTTACGATCTCTCCTGTCAGAGTGATTTCATAGTTTGTTGCAACTGAAAATACAGGCTCACAAGATTTTGAAGCAATTTTATACAAAATTTGAGTTTATGTTTGCCTATGATAGAATATGTAATCCATTTTATTTCAGACTACTGTGTTAAAACCAGTTGAATAAAGACAGAATTTGCTATGTTTTTCTAGAAACAAAAACACCAGCCATGAAACAGCAGTGCAGATGACTTTTAAAGCTTTCTTTCCAGGTGCTTATTTTTTTCAGTGTCTGTTCTTGTAACCAGAGACCCTGTAAATACAGTCTAGGGGCACTTAAAAATTCAGTGGCAAGGCTCAGTTAGGGATTGTGTCTTACCTTTTTTGAGGTCAGGAGAGGTATTTATTTTGTGCTTATCTGTCAATTACCAGGCAAAAGGTTTGCAACTATCGATTCCAGGCAGTTAATATTTCTGAGGATAACTGAGTCTTTAGAAATACCTTTTGACAATAGCCACCAAATGAGCATTCCCCTATTATTCTTCTCCCTCAAAGCCTGGCATGTCAAAGTGAGAGTTGACCTGGAATGAACCTCAGTTAGAGACTGTGCTAGTTATCCTGCACAGTTGAAGGATAGGTCTGAAGAATCATTTAAGTCCTATGCAACCTTGTTCCTATTGCATACTTTAGTTTTGTCCTCCATGACTTTGACCTTTTTCCAGCCTGCATGGTAGTGAAGGCTTGTCCCTGAAGGCTTTCTTCATGTGTAGGTAGGTGTAAGCACAGACAAACTGAATTGGTAGAGATCAGTTTTGCTGTGTGATACAGTGATCAAGACCAACAGATCCAAACTAGACCAAAGGACTTATGGCACACATAGCAACTTACTGATAGATTAGTCCAGCAGCAGATCACACCTTCTGTGGGGTTATCATGGGCTTTCTAATGAACTCTACAATTTCTAAACATTCAGCTTTTTTTGCTTTGACAATTAGGTTTGTTTCCAGGAAGCAGCTCTCCAGGTTTACATCTAACTGGTTTACATCTAACTAAGGCAGAAGTTGACATCTTAATTTTACAATATACCTTTCATTGGATGATCTATAAAAATACTGAGGAATAAACAAGTGTATTATTCCACAGTGAAACAATTTTTCTCACTGAAGCATTAGATTAAACGTACATATTAGAAGAACTTTATACTCCTTGGTTGCTACAATGTGATGGTTCATTAAACAGAGTAGAGGAACAAGAAGATATTGTAGAACAGAGAAATTAGACACTTATTAAAACCTGGAGTCTGAAGACGTGAACTTTTTCCCTAGAAAATCTGTACCCTCTGTAAACTGTTTAAAGGCAATTTATTTTTGTTTTTTTTCCTAATTATTTCCAGGAACTCTATGGAAGTTTTTTGGTAGTGACTGATGTTATACAATTCTTGTCAGTGAGTAATTTTTGTATACTCTTAGACCAAAATGTAGTGAGACTGGAGGAAGAAAACTGTTCATTCAAACCTGTCAGCATATGTCTCTAAATGAATTACTTCCCCTAACCTACTGCAATTTTCTGTTGGTAGAAGAGAAGACTTTGTGGAAGATGGAGACTGGGACCAGTTCAGGATTTGCTGCCACCAACATACATCTTCTATTTGATTTTCATTTGATGTAAAATGTAGTAGTTAGCAAACAGTAACTGAAAATAAAAAAGAAAGAGTTGACATAGCCTACATTTTGCAACATGTCCAGATATTCCGACCATGGCTCACATTAGTCTAACAATCAAGATATGGAAAATGCTTTTGCATTTTATTTCTTGTTTAAAAAGTGGGAAAGGGAAAGATAAGAAAATTAAAAGGAAAATGAAAAGTAAAAGAAAAAAAAGAAAAAGGGATGGTTCATTTATCTGGGCTGAGAAAATGTTTATCCGAGAACGAATTCTCTTAAGCAAAGAAGTGGAGATGTATGCTAGACTTAAAAGCAAGTATCAGCCCCCTTTATACTGATGAGAATCCACAGTTATCTCTTGGGTCATCCAGAAATAAGAGAACATTGTCATGCCCCTGGACTACTAACTCCCATAGCGCCCATGTGAACAGAAGCGGTGAAATCCTGTACTGCTGAAGTCAGTGGCAAAATTCCAACTGAATTAATTGGGCCAGGATTTCTTCACCAGGGTTTGGTACAGACCCCACCTAGTAAGTGAAAAACCTCCCCATGGGAAAGACTCTATATTTCTATGTATTTGTCTCTCTGATCCTGTTTCTTTGGCTTTCCCAGCAATAGGATCATTCCCATATTTATAAGAAGTGCTCACGGACAGGATCGAGTGCACTCTAAGTAAGTTTGCAGATGACACTAAGTTGGGAGGTAGTGTCGATCTGCTGGAAGGCAGGGAGGCTCTGCAAAGGGATCTGAACAGGCTGGACNACCTTGAATACTGTGTTCAGCAATGAAGCTGGTGAAGGGGCTGGAAAACAAGTCCTATGAGGAGCAGCTGAGGGAGCTGGGGTTGTTTATCCTGGAGAAGAGGAGGCTGAGGGGAGACCTCATTGCTCTTTACAACTACCTGAAAGTAGGTTGTGGAGAGGAGGGTGTTGGCCCCTTCTCCCAAGTGACAGGGGGCAGGACAAGAGGGAATGGTCTCAAGCTCCACCGGGGTAGGTGCAGACTGGACATAAGAAAAAAAATCACAGAAAGGGTCAGTGGGTACTGGAACAATCTACCCAGGGAAGTGGTTGGGTCACCATCCCTGGAGGCCTTTAAAAGATGTTTGGATGAGATGCTGATGGGCATGGTTTAGTGTTTGATAGAAATAGTTGGACTAAATGATCCTAGAAATCTTTTCCAACCTAGTGATTCTATGACTTTTTTTGTGGGACAAGAACTTAAGCAATATTACCGGCTTAATAAGTGTGAAATACTGGTAAAGGTATGAATGACTTATGAGAAGGTACAGTCTTGGAAACTGAAATATCCAATTCCATTTGTAAGCTACTACCCAGACATTGTTTGAGATCATTATTTTGCCTCCATTGATCTACAGCTGAATTTAAAAAATAATATTATTTAATGCACTTTGGTTTATCCTGTTATTGTTGAATGTTCCTATGACCCCATAATTTAATTGTACTATTAGTATTTTTATTTGAAGAATTCTTTTGACTGTGAAAATGTTTCCCTCAATACAAAGCCAATGAAAAACTGAGACATAAATTATTTCTTGAATAAAAAAACAAGTTGGGAAAGGTTTGTTTGTTTGATTGAGGAAAAAGAGTATTTACAAAAAAATAAACCAACTTTTCCTCTGTCTGTTCAGTAAGAATGGGACAGATTTTAAGTAATAATTCCAAGGTATATATCCACCAAGGGGACTACATAACAAGGTGGTGTAATAAACAATTTTTGACAGAGGTCAGTAAGGTTACAGGCAGTTTGTGTGATGCGAGAATTTGGATAACAAGATGTAATTTTTACAGAATAAACTAGATATTGGCTAGGAAGAGGCAAGCATATGCACAGGATTGTAAGTCAATGTAAAATCAATAAGATCAGAATAAGGGTTACTTTGGAAAAGTGGTAGGGCTCCTACAATATAGAAAGAAAAGCTGTGGAGGTGCAACAGACCATGAAATAAAGATCCAAGGTAATCGATATCAGCAGGTTTTAGAAGTAAATGTAAGTTAATATCAATGACTGAATTAAAAATAAATATTAGTCCTAATGACCAGTGACAGCAAGCTGGTATATTATTCTGATCGAAAAACTTTGAAAGCTAGCAGGTATAGTCGTCGTCCTTAACTCAGTATAAATATAAGAAACAAGAACACTCTTTAGGGAATTAGTTGCAATGATGGTAAACATCATCCAAAGCTAAAGTATATGCAAATCTAATCAGTAATCTAAGCTTTCTGGAGGGTTTTCACTCTGAATTCAATTTAAACACAGAGGTCAGACTATTGCTTCTATGGATTGATGAAGATGTGATTAGACAGGCCAAAAAACCAAAGATGCTGGTAAAAAATTATCTGAAAGCCAAGGGCAAAATGAGGCTAAGCACTGGGATTTATAACCAGGAGAAGAAATGCAGCAAAAGTTTTCTGTGTGGTAACTGAAAGGTGCCTGGATCCAGCAAGAAAGGAATATAATAGCTTCTTTACAGATAGTTGGCATACCAAAAGAAATGCTAGACCTGGCAGTTCATTCCCTTTCATATCAGAAACAAACTGAAAGTCCCATAAACTGTCTAATGCTGGGATCCTAGGTGCTAACAATGGGTGAGTTGGATGAACTGAAGGCACCATGGCAAAATGCATGCATCTGCCAGAAATTTCCACTTTCCTCTGCTGCCTGCATGAGCAGGAGCTACATCCCACGAGAAAGACTCACTGGCTGATGACTCAAGGATGCACTGTGTCAAACATCACTGGCTATGTGGCTGTGCATGCATGATCAGAAGGATCATAGTCAGTTCCGTGGTCTCATGAAGACAGGGAATCAATTAGAGCAGAACAATATTCTATGAAGTCAAATCTGGCCTCCAAATAGTCCCTGGACTGGAATTGCTCAGAACCAGAGAAGCTGTTTCTACAATTAGTGTTGTCATGGTTAGGGAAACCTCTGCCAGCCTAAGCTTCCTGTTTTCCTTGTCAAAAGTTGAGCTGCATGAGGCTTAGGCTTTGTCCCAGGCACTGGTACATGTTGATTTTGTTCTTCTCTGTGGCTTCTACATACAAGATCGAAATCAAAGTCAACCCCCAAACCAGAAGGCTTTTGACTGAAACTACAGACCTTCCAGCACAGCAGGATATTCATTACTGCACATGCTCAGCAAACAAGGTTAACTGGACACTTGAATAATATGTTCATCTTAAATAAAAGGACACACCTGTTTTGTGCAAGAGGTTTTCTACTTTCAGGATATCTATACAGTCATATAGCTTAGCTTCCCCTGTTTCTCCATAAACTCTTTCAGGATGAACCAACTGGTTTCCTCTGGGATAAAAGCCAGTTCTGTTTCTCAGAGTAGCTCAGTTCCTCCCTCAAGATGTATGGAAAAGATGGTTCAGGTTTGCTCCTGTAGCCCTAGGACCTCACATAATGCCCCACTGTTATACCAGCAGATCGTGCACTCCATACTCTCATATCCTATTCCAAACATGTTTTCTGGGTCTCATACTAAAATGTACTTCCCAGGTGGACTCCTAATTTCAGGCATTTGGAATTGGCTCCACGCAGTGCTGTATTAGCAGCCCCATGTGAAGACCTTCCAGATATGGACACAGCCTGCTGTCCAGGAGGCACCAATGTGCAGCAGCCTGCATGCCAACCAACTCCACCGGTCTTAGCCTGGACTTGTAAGCTCTAGGCTGTGCTGACCTGCTTTGTTCTCTCTTTGGTTGCTACTCTCCCTCCAGTGTCCTTTCAGTCCTATTTGTGGACCACTAGCCTCCATTAGTGGCTTTCTATGATGGGGTAACCACAGCAGTGGACACAGGAAAACCAATAGATGTGATCTATCTGTACTTCTGTAAATTTTTTGACATGCTCCCCCACAATATCCTTCTCTCTAAATTGGAGAGATACGGATTTGATGGGTGGACTGTTTGGAGGATAAGAATCTGGTTGGATGGTCATATTCAGAGAGTAGTGGTCAACAACACGAAGTCCAGATGGAAATCTGTGACAAGTGGTGTCTCTCAGGGGTCTATACTGGGACCAGTGCTGTTAGATATCTTCGTCAATGACATTGACAGCAAGATCAGGTGCACTCTCAGCAAGTTTGCAGATGACACCAAGCTGAGTGACGCAGTTGGCACACCGGAAGGATGAGATGTCATCCAGGGGGACCTGGACAGGCTGGAGAAATGGGTCTGTGAGAAACTAATGAAGTTCAACAAGACCAAATACAAGGTCCTACACTGGGATCAGGGAAATCCACAGTTTCAGTACAGGATGGGGAATGATGTGTTTGAGAGCTGCCCTGCAGAGAAGGACTTGGGGGTGCTGGTTGATGAGAAGCTTGACATGAACCAACAATGTACACTCACAGCCCAGAAGGCCAACTGTATGCTGGAGTGCATCAAAATAAGCATGGCCAGCAGGTTGAGGGAGGTGATTCTGCCCCTCTGTTCCTCTCTTATGAGACCTCATCTGGAGTACTGTGTCCAGTTCTGGAATCCTCAACATAATAAGAATAAGGAACTGTTTCAATGGGTCCAGAGGAGGGCTACAAAGATGATCAGAGGGCAGGAGCATCTCACGTGTGAGGACAGGCTGAGAGAGTTCCAATACCTGAAGGGGGCCTACCAGAAAGCTGCAGAGGGACTGTTTACAAAGGCTTGTAGTGATAGAAACAGAGGCAATGGGTATAAATGGGAGAGGGGCAGATTTAGACTAGACATAAGGAAGAATTTCTTCACAAGAGTGGTGAGGCGCTGGCACAGGTTGCCCAGGGAAGTCATGGATACTCCATCCCTGGAGGTGTTCAAGGCCAAGTTGGATGGGGCCTTGAACAGCCTGATCTGGTGGGAGGTGCCCCTGCCCATGGCAAGAGGATTGGAACTAGATGATTTTTAAGGTCCCTTCCAACTGAAACTCTTCTGTGACTCTATGATTCTCTGATCATTTGATTCTATGATTTTGAGCTCTCAGCTCTCAAATCACTTTTCTTTTTTTAAAATCCTTCACAGTTTGCCATTAGTACACTGTATTCTTTTTTATTCTAGGTTTTCACACATCCCAAACTGACAGTTTGTCTAGGACTTAGCTAGTGCCTGGTCATTAGGGAGAATGTCAGAAGACCTGTGTTGTCTGGCTTGTAGGGAGTACTGCTTCCTTGGGTAGATGCTGTATGCCATATAGACATAACCTTATTAACCTTATTGCCTTTCTCTTGCTATTTTGTAACTTATAACGTGTTGCTTGTATTTTTCTGACACATTCAGGACAATCTTTGAATCATCTCCCATGCAAGTTTTTTTTTTGCTGCAAGATCCCAATTCTTGACATTAACACCATTTTCCTCCTTGGGTAGGAGGAATTGACTCCTCTGGAATTGCACAAGTGTTGTGACAAAGCAGACAAGAGCCAGCATCTTTTGGAAAACTGCTGGTCTGTAAAATGAACAGGAAAAGTGTCTTCCCCTAAATTAACAAAGAAATGTGAACCAAAGAACACACTGTTTTCTTAGACCCTGAACAACCTTGGCCCTCTGGGTGGTTAGGTCAGTGAACTTTTACAAATCAAGCTTATTCAAAATGCTGGGCTAGTTTGTGAAACTGGAGCTTTGCAAACACTCCAGTATACTCAGGGGTATACTAGCCACACAGTTATTTTTAGTTCCTCCATTCAGAGGTTCTGTTGTGAACAGATTAACTGCCTGGGCAGCCTTTAGTTGAAGACTGGTTATAGCTCGCTGTATGTAAAAAGTCACCAGGTACAAAGAGTGGCCACCGAATGTCACACTTCAATTTGTGTAGCACTTCTTTGTACATCTTTCTAAAAAGCACAGAAAATTGCTGCTGAAAGTGTTAAATCACATCCACAAATTTATTAAGTATCCTAACTTTTACATATATATACTGGAATATCCATGATTTCAATTCAGTCTTCCAGATGTAAACTTTTTCACCAGACCCCTAGGTACAATGCCAGTTAACATAAAGGTACTGCTTTCCTGATCATGTGAGGCTGTGCTGGTATAAATTGGCTAAGAATTTAGCATATTAAGCACTAGACTCTCTGGCTTTCTTGTGCAGCTTCAAAACTGCCATAAACATACTAGGCACCGGGACCATGGTAATGCTGATGATAGCTGCATACTTGAGATTTTGGTGAGTACTTCTGAAAAATAGTGTTAGAGATGGGAGCAGAAAGCTGGCTATTGAGATGGTATTAGAGAGAAGTCCATGAAGAATTGAATACAGGCAAAGGGAAACCACAATAAAATGAGGAGTATGTTCCTGCAATTGAATAAATAGGAGGAGTATAATGTTTAAAATCTTTTGTTTATAATCATGAAGTACTTGTGTAATTCCATCACGTCAAGAATAAATGCTCACTGCCTGTTCAAGACAACAACCTAAGTCCAGTTTGTAGGGTAAATACAGGGTGGTTGTGTAAGCGAGCCAGCAAGACATTTTACATGCTGGAGTTATGGAATTATGGAAGACCACCCACATAATCTATGTGTGCAGTACATCCAAAAGAGGTTCCAGTTCTTTTGTGGCTCTTACTCCTGAAATAATTAAAATCTGGAAGAGATGTAGAGGATCAGTATCACTAAAAAGTAGCATTTCAGAGAGCAGCATCTTGTGATGATTTAATTTCTGGGTCTTTTTCAGTGGTCCTGTGAAGAAGACTTCTTCCACTGAAACATCCTTCCTACTATCTTGCCTTCCTGCGTGTGGCCCTTCAAATCTGGCAATGTCAAACTTGCAGCTCAACCATGGTTATTTTGTGATTAGCAGCAATGCTCTTTCTGGCTAGTAAAAATATGTTATTTATTGCCCAAGGCTAAGAAAATGGCATCCTCTCACACTATATCCTTTTTCTTTCATCCATGGTAAATCCATTTTCACCCTCCCAAGAGGGTTTCTTTTTGGCTCTCAGTGCAGAAGGATGTGGTATTCTCTCTGCCTTATTTAAATGTTTATTATTGCCGAGACATGCTATTTTTATTTCTAATAAACATTATACTTAATATTGTATAGTAAAATCTGCCTAAAGAACCTAGCTATTTGTAGATTCTACACATAGAGTTTCTCCAAAACTATTGCCTGGAATAAATTACCCACATGAGGAAAATGGTTTGCAATGTAGAATTAGCAACAGGAATTTTGTCATCATTGCTAACAAACAGAAATCTGTCTGGACAACCACTGGAATTTGAAATACGGGTCGTCCTGACTTCCTTCCCATGCTAAATTGTATGACAACTCTTGCATTCTAAAAGTAATATCACCAGTAGAGTACGTCAGCAATGCTGCTTTAAAATATCTTCTTTATTCTTTCATTAGGACTACATGTGGCTGAGGAAATGTCTGTAGCTTTTCATTAACTGGTAAATTACTAAAACTTATCTAAATGGGGAGAATGAAATGCAAACAGCTGTAAATAGAAGTGAACAAGAAATACTTTTTCCAGTTACTAAGAATGCATCTACATCTTGCTATCATTAGGTTCTTCAAAAATACAATTAATAAAAGTATTTGAATTTGGGGCTGGCAGTAAAAAGCTGCTAATCTTAGGCCAGTGGATCCAAATGACCCTGGATGAAAGAGCTAGTAGCTACTTAGGAAAGCATAGCACACTTTGCTTCCTCCTTCATAAACTTTTTTGAATGAAGTCATCATGTTGCATAGCATTTCTACATCTGTTTCTTAATCTGTAGTGGTTTTCCTGATATGATCCTCAGGGACAGTGAACTAAATGCTGCAGCTAGTGGCATTTATGCATGCATTTTCTGAACAATAATTTGAATAGAATAGAATAGGGATGACGACTCTACCACTTACCTGGGCAGCCTGTTCCAATGTTTCATTGGTCTTTTGATAAAGAATTTTTTTCTAATATCCAGTCTGAACCACCCTTGGCATGACCTGAGGCCATTTCTTCTTGTCCTATCACTTGTTACTTGAGAGAAGAGACCAACACCCACCTCACTAAGGATGACACTATAGGTGTCTACAACTATCTGAAAAGAGGTTGTAGGGAGGTGGGTGTTGGTCTCTTCTCCCAACTGATAGGTGATAGCATGAGAGGAAATGGCCTCAATTTACGCCAGGGGAGCTTCAGATTAGACATTAAGAAAAAATCCTTCACCGAAGGGTTATCAAGCACTGGAACAGGCTGCCCAGGGAGGTGGTTGAGTCACCACCTCTGGAGGTATTTAAAAGATGAATAGATGAAGTTCTCAGGGATGTGGTTTAGTAGTGGACTTAATGATCTCAAAGGTCTTTTCCAACCAAACAATTCTATGAGTCTATGACTACACCCTCCTTTCAGTTGTAGAGAGCAATAAGGTCTTCCCTCAATCTCCTCTTCTCTAGACTAAACAGCCCTAGTTCCCTCAGCTGCTCCTTATAAGACCATTCATCACCTTCCTTGCCCTTCTTTGGGCACACTCTAGTACTTCAATGTCTTTCTTGTAATGAGAGGCCCTGAACTGAACACAGTATTTGAGGTGAAACCTCACTAGTGCTGATTTTAGGGGGACAATCACTTCCCTACTCCACGCTGTTTCTGATATATGCCATGATGCTGTTGGCTTTCTTGGGCATACTGCTGGCTGATGTTCAGACAGCTGAGGGCACCTGGAACCACAGCTGTGTAATCATACAATTTTGGTTTTTAATTTTCTTTTTTTTTAATCAGAGAAAGGAGTATTTTCCTACATGTTACAGAAAGTGACTTTCTGTTGAATTAAATTACTTTTTACATATTAAAGCATATTTCAGAATCCTGGAAGCTGATTTTGGAGCTATTCTGTGTCACCATCACAATTTCCAGTCAGCGATTACTCAACAGTAATAGATTCCCCCTGCTTCTTGCAGATGACTGTTAATGCTCCAGATCAAGAAATGCTTGATGAAAAAGATATGGACAGGCTGGAGAGGATTCAGAGTCACTGAGATAATTACAGAAGTAGGAAACCTACCGTACAAAGTAAGGCTGAGACAGCTGGGTTTGTTCTGCCTTGAGAGGAGAAGGCTTAGGGGAGACCTTATTACCATATGCCTGTACGTAAAGGGTGTCTACCAAGAGGATGGAGACTCCCTTTTTATAAGGAATCACGTGGGAAGGGGAGTGATGGGTATAAGTTACTCCGAGGGAGAGTCCGAATGGATTCCAGAAGAAAATCTTTCACCATGAGAACAGTTAAACATTGGGATAATCTCCCCAGGGAAGTGGTAGACTCCTCTACACCAGACATTTTTAAAGCTCAGCTCAACAGGGCTCTGGACCATCTCATTTAAACCATATGTCACTTAAAAAATTGAACCAGATAATCCTAGAGGTCCCTTCCAGCCTGGCATTCTATGTTTCTATGAAAACACTGAGAACACATACGCCTGCAGCAGTATGCAGTATGCCCATTTACACCCATGCACCAAACAGATTTGGTCTGCACTTTTGATATTAAATATGCAAATCATCTCATATATATGTGATTATCAAGACCTTATTTAACTCTGCTGGTAATTGAATAATCTACACTCAGAATAAAGTATAT
>WAAB01008329.1:315001-325079 GCA_013389865.1 Piaya cayana
GTCTGTAGCTCTGCATAGGGTTGTTGTGCCCCAAGTGCAGGACCCGGCATTTGGCCTTGTTAAACCTCATGCCATTGGACTCTGCCCAGCATTCCAGACTGTTCAGATCCCTTTGCAGAGCCTCCTTACCCTCCAGCAGATCAACACTTCCACACAGCTTAGTGTCATCTGCAAACTTACTAAGGGTGCT
This sequence comes from Piaya cayana, assembly GCA_013389865.1. Classification (NCBI taxonomy): domain Eukaryota; kingdom Metazoa; phylum Chordata; class Aves; order Cuculiformes; family Coccyzidae; genus Piaya; species Piaya cayana. The sequence continues at coordinate 315,192 of WAAB01008329.1, forward strand.
CTCAATGCCTTCATCCAGGTCATTGATGAATATATTGAACAGGGCTGGACCTAGCACTGAGCCTTGGGGAACCCCACTTGTGACTGGCCTCCAGCTGGATTTAACACCATTTCCCACCACTCTCTGGGTCCGGTCAGCCAACCAGTTTTCCACCCAGGAGAGTGTGTGCCTGTCCAGGCCAGAGGCTGACAGTTTTCTGTAGCAGAATGCTGTGAGAAACTGTCAAAGGCTTTACTGAAGTCCAAGAAGACCACATCCACAGCCTTTCCCTCATCCAGCAGCCGAGTCACTTTGTCATTGAAGGCAACCAAGTTTCTTTGGCAAGTCCTGTCTTTCATGAACCCTTGTTGACTGCGCTTGATCACCCTGTGCTCTTGCATGGGCTTCATGATTTTAAACATATGCATACATTTTGAGTATATTAATGAATTTATTGACATAGGTAAAACATGTCTTCAGTTTCAGCAGAAGGAAAGAGAGAGAGATACATAGTCAAAGGGCTGGATAGAGCAATTATTTAATTTCTTGTGGCTGGTGGCCACTAATTATATTAATAATACTACAGGACAACAGTATTGTGTATGCATATATTTAACCTGTCAAAGGTCGAGGAAAGTTTTTCCTGGTCCTTGCCAAGAAAAAGAGTCTCCACAGATGATTTGCCAAGTAGGTTTCTTTGAAGACACATATGACAAGTGAATTTGTATCCTAGGGATGTTTTTTATCCTTTGCAAGAGTAACATAGTCATTAGGTGCAGGATGGTAGGCTAAGGACAATCACGAAAATGATGATATGTAAAAGAGCAAAACACAAGCTTTATGCCATTGTCCACACTCAGATTTTATGAAGTGCTGTGAAATGACCAGGAAAACGCATGCCAATACTTGCATATTACTGCCTGTATTTTACTGAATAAAATAAATGACCCTGATAGAAGCTCCATAAACTTGCAAAACTGTAGTTTTTGTCACTAGATGGCAGAAAAAGATGAGTTATCTCGTATGATTAAACTAGTTTCTTAACATATGAACAGGATGAATTAAGTCTATGCATTGCAGCTGACCAGAAATAATGCAAAACTCCCTTAACTATACTCTGCCTTGCTATTGCTGTATTAAAAATCCCCTTTCTAACATCCTGTTTGTAACATGGAATTATGGTGCCCTCTTTTAAACCTGCTACCCTGCCATGATCATTAAAGACAAAACAAAACAATGTAGATCCTTTAATGTAAAAAGCAGCAGAGAATAGTGGAGCATTTTTAATTACTATGTGTGGGAAAGTCCATTGCTTGTGTTTACTTTGTTGGTTAATATTGACACGGGGTAACTGAAGGACCAGTGATTCCTTCCTTGCACATCCAGACACCCTGCTGAGTTCAATGAGGACATGAAGTGTGGAAGATCAGGGCTTTATCCAAAGCACCCTCTAGACAAGGGGAAGATTCCCTTTGACTTCTCCAGGGCTGGGATTAGTCCTAGCAAGGAGCCATCCTTTGAACAATAAGCATCCAGCACTGAGTAGCCAACACAGGGTGCTGGGGTTTGCAAAGCACTAAACAAATAAATGACATGCATTCCATTTCTCATTTGCCCCAGGGTTAAACACACGTGCCGTACTTGGAAGAGATCAGAGCTTTTCCCTAGGAGGCCAGCCACACAGATTGAGAAAGCCACACTAGATAATCTCTGTTTATCCTTTCTATCAAAAGAGCTCAGCTGTAAAAGATTCTTCACATGTGCAATGGATGCAAGAGCATTGTGGGGATAGGTTTTACTCTGTTCCCATCACTTTATTTTGTGCCATCGTTGCTTGTGTTACTCCACCATTCTCCTAAGCGGAGAGCAGTCGCAGTCATTGCTGGCTGGCAGCTGTTGTGCTGCTTGAAGGTGCCCAGCACCATCTTAGACCAAAGTCTAGACTGGAGAGTTGAGAGTGTTTTGAAGGTTGCATCAATTAACATCATCCTTATGAAATTTGCTGCTATGGAAAATGAGCAATGGGTCACTGCAGACCAATCTGATAGTCTTGGTAACTACATGGTCTGTTAGGAAGTGATTTAAACCCAAGAATACCTTGTTCACTGATAAAGACAACCTTTTCCAATTTTTTCTTGCTCTGACCATTTCAGTGAGGCAGAGATGTGTAACTGAGATGAAGATTTAAAACCCTTTGTTATACATTCAAAAGGTCTGTTAAGATTGAATCATAATAAAATGCACTAATGAAAAATATTGTTTTGTTTCTTGATTCCACTGTTCTCCTGGTCTGTTCTTCCAGGATGTTTGAAGTAGAAGTACAGCTCTGAAACTGCAGAAGAACAAACACAGCTTTACTGCTCTCACTTAAAACAGATGTTAAGAATTAGTTTATACTTATTGGCATTAATTGCTATAGTGGATGGAAGAAGGGGGCACATTATATGCTTTGTGGGATGCTGTTTAAAGATTTTGCAACCTTTTTAGTCATATTCAAGCTACTCTGTCCAAAGGCCTGAAGTCCCTGGTGGAAAGGATTATTTTCTCTTCCAGTTCTCAGAAACATGTTACAGGGCAATGCACACTTTGCCTCTTCAGCTAGTTAAAGAAAGGATGACTTTTATTCAGACCAGTACATTTGATAGAAATGGTGTGATCTTATACTTATCTGTTAGAAAGGCATGTGGGTAAAGGAGTATTCTGCTTGTCTGTGGGGCGTCTGTTATGCTTCTGATCGTCACATCCTGGCAGTTTAAAGTGGTATGTTGTCTAAGTAATTTATTGATATATAAAGCAGGAGGAAATTTTACCACTAACTGCTCTAGGGTGCAAATATAATGGGAAGATCACACTATAGTCAGAATAGTAATTTAGATAAATCTGTTTGTTTTAAAACAAATTCCAATAACTGAGAGAAAAAATAACTCGGAGTCAGACAAAAGAAAGTATATGTTTTACAGACATTTCACGGCGGGACTGAGTTGTGTCAGGCTTCATAAACTAAGCAGGGCTGAGCTTAGTCTGTGTCTGTAGTGAGACCTCCCAAGAAAGATCTACACACCCTAAACTGTTGCTACTAATTTAGTAAATGATATTTTTCTCACTGAATACTAGTGGAAGCCCAGCTCAAACCTGGTAAACTGTGAGGGGGATACGTGGTCTAGGATGAAGTCACAGACTACTTCTGGACATTAAAAGCTTTGCAGTCCCTTTCTCATATTCCCATCTTCTTTGCCCCCATATTATCATTGGCAATTGAAGTCTCTTCCCAGTGACTCCCTCTTTTCTCCTCCAGTGTTTTATGTTGAGGTTCCTATGCCATGTCTCATTGTGTACAAACTCTTTTTCTGACAAGTCAGCTTTTGTGTCCAGCATACCCAGGATATACACTCAAATACAGACGTGCTCTGCTGTTTCATGTCTTTTGCCCTGGCTGATTCTTTTCCCCATTTTAAATTCTTGCTCAGATCTGGCCATTACAAAAATGCAGCCATGAGTAGACTGCTGGTGGCTATCACGCTGCCTGATGCTGCCCAGGGTCTCTTCACCCTCTCCCAATCATCCATGTCCATCACCTGCCTCATGTTTAAATCTGTATAAACTTTTGGGTAGAATCTATCTTTTAATTCTATTTGTTTTGGCAGTGGAGCAGAAAGATTCGCCATTCTTAATTAAGTATTGGCAGGAATTCACAGACTGAATCAACTGAATCCAAACCTGTAAGAATAAGTGGCCTACAAAAGCAATGAAATATAAATGGCCCATGTGTCTGTTTAGCTTGGGAATGAAAGGAAGTACTTACAGTCTGAACAGAGAGACCATGGAAGAGCTTCCAGCCCAAGAAATGAGGAAAAATTGCCTTTTAAAAAGGCAAATTTGATGCTCACAATAGAAGTGTATGACCTCAGCAGACTCTACCAGCTATATGTTCCTGCTCCTTGATTTGTACATGTCTTAAAAATCTAAAAAAAACCCCCACCAAACAATTGTCACATTTCCTAGTTTTTCTTCTCTTGCTTGCAGATAGTGGCTATGTCTGAAAGCAGACCTGAACTTCTGCACTAGAGCTCCGGGTGCTAAGGGCTCTGATGTGAGTCATGTAGTGGGGGGCTGGGTGTGAGCTATTATCCCTTGCAGACATGCAATATAGGATATATTTTCAGGGCACAGACTCTGCCTGAAGTTAGCTATAAAGCTTCCAGGCTGACCTTGGTTTGCAACCGACCAACTTCAATCATGGATAAGGTAGCTCACATCTGTCTTCACCCATTCTCACATCCATATTAGTAATACACAAAAAGCATCCCTTTCTGCTGTGCTGCCAAGGGGGCATTTGTTTTTATGAATAATGGTATACATCAGGTCCAATTTCTCTTTTCCATCAGTTCATGTTACAGAGTTTGGGAAGCAACTAGATCCTGAACTATTGTCTAACAGAGGCCCCCATATATAAAAGGACTGCGTTAGGAGAGAGACTTGCTGCAGGACTGTGTTTTCTGGCTAATGGAAACCATCAAAGTGAAACTGCTCATAAGCTTATTTCTGTTGAAAAGAACAAATTACTCTTAATGGTTTTCAGCTTTTGATCAACTTACGAGGCACTTTTCAAATTAACACCGTATGGTAAAGATTTGGTGTGCAGAACTCTTTCTCTCTAGCACAATGTCTGAATGCAGCAGGCATGGGACAGTCAGGAGTCACAGGTGGACGGCACTGAGACTCTCCAGATGTTGTTGAATACATTGTCTTCTGAGAAATGAAGAAGAAATATTAATTCACAGCTTAGCAGAAGACAGTTTGAATGGTTCCCGCATAAACTGGATAATCTATGAACACTTAGAATGGCAGAGCAGATGAGAATACAGTACAGAGTTATTTCTGGTCCTTTGATGGCTCTGAAAACGTCCACTAAACATTCATAATAGTTTTGTTTAATTAGAATCATAGAATCATAAAATAACCAGGATGGAAGAGACCCACCAGATCATTGAGTCCAACCATTCCTACCAAACACTAAACCATGCCCCTCAGCAGCTCATCCACCCATGCCTTAAACACCTCCCGCAAAGGTGAATCAACCACCTCCTGGGGNCACTACTCTTTTGCCTGATAGGTAAAGAACTCTAAATAGAAAGACATCTTATGGCAAAATATAAAGATTTTTTTTTGTTTTCTTTCTGTAGAAGAGTTTACTAAACTTATAGAAAAGAAAGTCTGCACATCAGAGGCCTTTTAATGTGAAATGCATATCACAGTAAAAAGCATTTGCTCACAATCTACGTTGTCCAGTAAGAAAATACTTAATATTCATTATCTTGTGCAAGATGAGTGTAGTCTATGAAATGAAGAGGAAGTGCAAAATGCCTGTTGAATTATGAATGCCTTTTCTTCATGGAAACATAGAAGAGTTTCAGGGACCTTAAAGATCATCTAGCTTCAACTCCCTTGCGATTAGCAGGGACACATCCCACCAGACCAGGCTATTCAAGGCCTTATCTAACCTGGCCTTGAACACCTCCAGGGATGGTACAGCCATAGCTTCCCTGAGCAACACGTGCCAGTGTTTCACCAGTCTCATGGTGAAGAAATTCTTCCTTATGCCTAGTCTAAATCTGCTCCTCTCCCGTTAATAACCATTCCCCCTAGTTCTATCACTACAAGCCTTTGTAAACAGTCCTTTGCAGCTTTTTGTATACCCCCCTTCAGGTATTGGAAGGTTGCTATAAGGTCTCCTCAGAGCCTTCTTTTCTCCAGGCTGAACAACCCCAACTCTCTCAGCCTGTCCTCATATGGGAGGTGCTCCTGCCCTCTAATCATCTTTGTAGCCCTCCTCTGGACCCATTCAAACAGTTCCATATCCTTCTTATGTTGAGGATTCCGGAACTGGACACAGTACTCCAGATGAGGTCTCAAAAGAGTGGAATAGAGAGGCAGAATCTGGATTGTCCAGTTTAACAGTTTGCTAGTGTCCAGTTGGAGATTACTATGGTCACACAAGTGTTATATTCTGTGGTTGAAATGAAAATCACAAATGTGTAAGGACCAAGACACCAAGTCCTCCATGCTAGCAAACTGGAATGGTTTCATGACTGTCAATACCTCCTCTGTTGAAGTCCTGAGGGTATGTCCTAATTTCCTTTGCATGAATTGCTGCACTGCAAATAGGAGACAATACTGTGTTGTGGCTGTAATAGGTTACACATGGTGGCCTCCTTCATTCATACAGAGCCTTTTCTTAAATCCTTGTGTATGGAAATATGAGAAACCAAGAATGGACATAAAGCCTGGATCCAGGAGACATAAGTAGTTGCATTTGTACTTCCTCTGTAACATATCTTATTTTGTTTAAATAAAACTTCAGAGAGAATCCACTTAGGTGTTTATTATTAACCTATTTTATTTCTGACTCTATTTTCAATATTAAATCATTATTATAACTTTTCCTAGCTGTGTAGTATTTTGGTTTGGAAGTATTTAGAATACTGGTGGCAGATATTGCTGTTTTCTTTGGACTACTTAGTATTCATAACTAATTTATAAAGATCTTATTCTTTCCATGCATGTATCTAGGAAAGAGGATTACTCTGCATTATTATGTCAACAACCCATGACATAATAGCCACAAGAATCTTAAGGAGTATCAGAACATTTAGTAGGAACTATTATGTTGCGCAATTTTAGGAAGAGAATATAAAGGACTCAGAATGTAACTCTGGAACTACAAAGATTGCAAACAGTCAGTTAAGAGGGAAATTAATTCCTCCTTATTAAGCAGAGCCATATGAACATCACATTTTCCAAGAAACAGAGCTTGTAACTGAGGAAGCTAAAATGATCAAGTTTTGTTGGGTGGAATAGAAATTTATTCCATGTTATTCCAGCAAATTAAGAGTGGTTTTTGTTTTTGTAAAGGGAAAAACAATGTTTTAGCCATCTGACTTCAAAGAACAACATGGCAGCCTGCTAGTCATTAACATAAGTGTTTATGGATTACATTTAATCATCTAGTTATGGATTATTACATTTTTTCCCATATGTTGTCTAAGCTAATATAATGTTTGAGTGCCTGCAATGACATGATAGGAAGAGATTTTGATTAGACAAAGAATTGGTTATTATTCAGTTCTGAAGGGATATGGTTGGAGAGCTAAGAGGATGAATGGAGCTTATGAAGCCTTCAAATAGTAATGCAAATTTACACTTACCACTGTGTACCTGTAAGGTCCAACCAACTGCGATGCAAAGTTGTCGTAGTTCCTATGTTGAATGACTTTATTTATTATGTATTGTCAATGCATTAAAGATTTCTTTCAGGAACTGCTGCAGTTATGTGTTAGCATACATTGATCATTACTGAAGTGGTGTGGGAGCCCAGGAAGCTCCAGAGTACTCAGTTTGAAGAATAGTTTCTGGAAGAGAAAATGTGAACTGTGGTACTTCTATGAGAAGCTAATAATGAACTGAAAATCATCATGTGCTTACAGTAAGCTTACAAATGAAACAGATAATGCAGGAAAAGACAAAAGAAAAAGGGCAAGTGCCTCTCTAGGAGCGACAGGGAGAATGGTGTAGTTCTCAGTTAACTGTATCTTACCCAGAAAAATTGCTTTCTTTGTGTTTCCAGTGGGGTCAGAACCTCAACCCCCCAAGTGAATGTACCCTTTGCCTGTTGGGTTGGTAGCATAACTTCCTGGATTATGTACATAGGCAAACAGCACAGCCAGAATTTAGGCTGATTGAAAGAATAAAAGCAGCACAGCAGGAATGCCAACTACAGCTACAGCTGGAGCAGCCACTCCAAGAGTAAAACAGAAAAACCAGCAGCTGTTTCTATTCTCTGTCCTATGTCTAGGCAGCCCGGGCTTCCAAGAGTGACTTCCCCATCACCTTAGGAAGGGGAGTTTTTCTTTTAAAAAAGGGCTTAGAAAATGACACACTTGAAACTGTTTTGAAGACAATTGAGATGCATTCTTTTCCTAGCTGTGTTCACTGGCACAAGCCATCAAAACACAGCTCTGCTTTCCAAAGGTCTCTGAGCTTTATATAATAAAGCTTATTTTAGTGTACTGAAACATCCCTTTTGGACCACCATGGTCTTGAAAAAAAGGCTGCCATGATCAGACTCTTGGCATAGAGGGATAGAAGACAAGGAATTGATTGCACTTAAAACAGTTTTCTCACATTGCCTGGTATCAGACAATGTCCCAGTGAGGGGCAGTGAATTTCATGAGGATCTTTTCTGGGTGTAGAAGAGAATGTAAGAATCATAAGGAACTCCAGGGAGAGCGCTTCTTCTTGAGAGCAGGCACAGGGACAACCAGTGCTTATAAAGTTCAGAATCAATTTGAATTTATCCAAAGCCAGAGAGATGATCACAAATCCAGCTGGAAGTACAGACCATTGTCATGGCAAATGTGGTGCTGCCTGAAGCTGGAAGTGCTCTTGTTAGCTAAAGAACTTTTGCTCTGTATTTCAGAAATGGCATAATGTATGACAGAGCCCCATGACTGTTAAAGCCTCCACTCTTGCCTCTAGGGGCATCTGCTTGACCTTATGCACTCTGTCTGCATGCAACCTTTTTCTTTTCTACCTGGGATAACGGAGGTTTCAGGATGCAAGACACATCCCAATTCCTGGTCAAGTCTATGTGAATTTTCACTTGATTCTAAGTCTGCACTTTTCTTGAGTTCGGAAGATCTCAGCTTGCAACATTCACCTTGTCCTTTGTGACTAAGTACTGCACTTGAGATATTCTAAAAGGAAACAGAAGGTGCAGTTGTTCAGCACTTTAACATATCCATGCAGTGCCATACCTTACACTACTTATGGATGAAGGTGAAGATGGGAGCACAGTGACATTTACAGTCAATTAATCTGTTGCATGTATAATGGTGGAGATGTTACATTTGCAGTGTTCCCTCTGTTAAGGCATTTACCTCTCTGCCCTTCACAACAAAAATAGCTACTCTGGATGTGGCCTAAAATTTTCTGTTCCAGGAATCAGTAGAAATTAATTTTCCCTCACCAAACATGTACTCTGAGAAACTTCAGACGTGCAGCCAGCCAAGAGTGGACAGAGACTGGCCAAATCAATAGTGTACTTTCCTCAGTTTCTGAGTGATTGAATAACCCACTCCTGTTAGAGCCTGTTTAGACCCAGTTAGGACAGATGGGGCACATCACTTTATGTTTCAGCTTTGTCCGAGAATGCAGTTAATATCAAGACTCTTACCAAAAGCTTGTGTTTGCACTGCTGAGGAGGACCACCCAGGAGCAGAAGGAGGTCCTGGACTTAATACATCACTTCCCTAAATTTCTGACTCAATCAACACACTGAATCAATATAGAAACAAGAGAATGCAAGTGGACAAGGACAGCCCTGCAAATATTGAAGAAGACCACCACAGAGAAAGTCGATTTATGCCCCTTTTCTTTTACCTTTTTTCAAACACTGAGCTTGCAGAGGGCCTGAAACAGTCCCTGTGAATACATATGCTTTAAATGTTATTCCTTGGGAGCATTTTTATATTTTTATATTATTTTTATTTAAGTTTACTAAAAAACTTAAAGTTAATCCAAAAAAATCTGCTTATGGAAAGGAGTTATGAAAGGAAAAAGTAGAATCTGAAAAAACCAATAAAATAACCAGGAGATCGTTGCCATGATCTGGGGGCATCTGTAGTACAGGTTCTCTTGACTAACAGGCCAGGTAGGAGCAGCAAGGATATTATGTCATCAAACACACAATAATTTCTTCTCTTATCTCTTCCATTCAGAAGACAATATCTGTGTCAAATACAGTCTTTCTGTCTGTCCCTACGTCTATCTATTGATCAGGAATGGAAGACACCAAAGATTTGAGAAAAGTCCTGTAGATAATGTATTAAAGTGCTGCACTTGGGGCACAAC
>WAAB01008330.1:0-15431 GCA_013389865.1 Piaya cayana
AATAAGAAGATTCAAACTTGTCAGTACTTCGGTTAATTTTGTTCTTTACCTATGTGCAGTGGAATACAAAGGATTATCTGTGTTTTAAATCAAATATTTTTGTAGGTAGCTGCATTATCAGTGATTTAATCTTGTCTGTGTAGTTCAAAAATGGAAGATTCACTCAGAAAACAGATTTTTTTTTAAAATAAGTAAATGTTCTTCTATTATTATGTGTCAGTCTTGTATTGACGTGTGCAGTGAACGTATAACTACTGGCAACATCTAGGAATTAATTGTTCTTGTGTAGCACTATACTGTATCTGGCACTATCAACAATTTTTATAGTCCACAGCCATACTGGAAAAACCTGGCATCCAGTTTTAAGTGTTACTTTCCTCTGATGCAGTAGGTGCCTGTGTTAAGTAGCCAGATCCCATGGTCTTAAACCTAAGAGGAGCTTTATGGGCTGCTTCAGTAAGTTTAGGTAGGTAATTAGGAACTCATGACCAAGTCTGAAATACTGTAGAAAATTGTTTATCAATGTTGAGTAGGATTGTTCACTTCCATGACTGCAACAAAAATATATTATTAAATAACTGTAATACTTTTGTGTTTGAAATAGTTTACTGGACCAAATATCCAGATATTGCTTTGTCTTGCTTCCATGGAGATTTGAAATGTGAAGATCTTCTGAGGAATAAGCCTTTTTTTTTTTTTTTCCTCCTTCTTTTCAAGTAGGGGCGGTCTGTGTACTGAAGCACACAAGCTGTTTTCACATTCTCTCAAGTAAATCATAATATGATGGGTGAAGCAACAGGTGTTCAATTCATAATTGCCCCAGTGAAAATAATTTATCATCTGAGCACAAGTCCCACTAGGCAGCTCAGAATATTTACTGTATTTTTTATCAGATCAGAAGAAAAACTTCATGAAATATATAGATATCTTTGGCTGGATACAGCCTATCTTCTAAGAAATATTTTTTCTGTTAAATGTGTTGATAAATAAATATATATCACATTTTAAAGAATTACTTAATAGCCTTACGACCAAGTTTCTGCTGACTTCTATGAATTGAAAGAAGGATTAAGCTTGAACTCATTCAGACCTGATCTCATTCTGATATTGAAGTTCATCAATGAAAAATAATTTTTTGAGTATTATTTGGCCCCAGAGACAAGACTGAATTATTAATTATGATAAGCTTATTGCTTTCTGTAAAGAAGATAGAGCTTAAATAAGGAAATGGGGAGTAAAAGACACTGTTTCTGCCTTAAAGAACTTAAGGATTCACATGGACTGACAAGACTGATATTGAAATGTCTTCCCTTGAAATACTGCAAGCTAATGAGTGGAGCCATCTTTTAAATTTACAGATTGAGTTCCAAATGCTTTTCTCCAAAGAAATGGTGAGAGGAAGATTGAGAATAGGGGCAGCTTATAAAAAGGCTTCCTACTAATATCTTCAAAAGTTACACCTAGCCTCAAGATTAAATGTATTGGTTCATTGTTATGATAACTCAGGCTATCCACATATTGTTTCAAGATGACTGGCGTCTGGATAATTTAGAACATAGTCAGAATGTGCTCAGGTCTGCCTCCCAGACTCTATATATTCATATTAAACACCTTGAAATCAGTACCTTATATAATTTTTGTCAAGTGTAGTTTTTCTGGATTATTAGTGAGCTTGTTGAGACACTACTGTAGAAGGGTTTTTGGTATCAGTAGTGATACATTAACCCTTTACAAAGACTGGCACCTGAAATAGAGAGCACTTAAAAAATCTTGTTTAAATCTTTATTTTGAATCTTTGAGCCAGATTTACCACGTATGGAACTCCATGCTGCTGTCCTGAATATGTGTGAACTTTGCAGTGTATGTTTGTCTTTGGCACTTAGTGTGTAGGTATAACACTGGAAGAACTGCCATTTTATAGCTGCTAAGGAACGCTAAGAATTAATGTTCTCCACTAGCTTCCTAAGGCTTCAGGGTGCTCAATACCTTCAGTATTATGCTGTCAATATGAACACTACAGGGACAGGTGAGTCATTCATAACCAGTTAAGGTTTTGTTTGTAGTATGTGTTTGGTCTCTTTTAGAAAATTTTAACTTATATTTTGTTATCAAAAAAGCAAATATAGCTTTAAGGTCCTGTGGTCACAGACATGCTCTTTCTAAGACTATGAAGTATTTATTCTCTCTTAATTCTCATTTATGTTGGTCGGGTTCTCAGGATAATTTGCATGTTATATTGCAATTACTCCACTAGGAATTGCTTTGATAGTAAATTTAAAATTAATGTATTTATTCAGGTCATAAACAGAATCAGCAAACTCCAAAATGCATGCTGATAATTTTTTTCTAATTTAATTAGAACTGTATAAGCTAAAAATATCTATATTGATATGTGCATACATTGAGATATGCTTAGTTATAGGTGGTTGTCTTTTAACTTGTTTCAACCTTTTAACTCTCTTAAAGTCCCATTAAGATACGAATGCTGAGAAACTCGATTGACCATAAAGAAAGTGGATGTAGGTACATGTTTTAGTTTACTTTTTTTTATTTATCTGAGATTTGAGTTGTCATTATAATATTGCTGCATTGTAAACCAATGAGGTCTTGTTTAAGGTATGGCTGAAGAAATGAAAATGATCCCATGGGATAACAAGGTGAGAGGTTCTTTGAAATGTGAAACAAACAAAACACAACAATAACAAAAAATCCAAAAACCCCCTCTGCACATTGCTACTTTCACAAAACCTGAACAACTCTCTAATTCAAGGTTTGCTGTACATTTCATTTTAATTATATTTTATTCCATTGGATGGAAAGAAAGAAATTAAAGTAAAATACTGCAAGACTGCAGAACCAAATGATCTCCAGAAATAAAAGTCATCTTCCTAATGTAAGTGGATTTTCTTTTATCTGTACCAACTTTCTTTTCCTGTTATTAAATTACTGTGCAAGGTGTATAAACAGTATAATATTATACATGCATAATTGTTTATGTTGTATGACTTCTTCATTGAACCGATATTTTAATATTTTCTTGTTTCTAGACCTCTCAATTTGCGAATCCCCAATTTATTATATATTAGTAGTAAGGTTATTATTTCATGTAGTTTAAAAATATTGACAGGATAGAAATGAATTAATGAAAACTTTTTACCAACCGAGTGGTGATCCTGATCTTTATGCTCATGGTCTCTCCTCTTCTCTCTGAAACGTCATAGATATTTCCTGTCTACCCTTCTGCTTACTCCACCCTGATATCTCGTTTTCATTTCTGACTGGTCTTGTGCTTTGATCTGTGTCTATAAATCTTGCTGATTTATTTCACATTGGTATCTCAAGATCTGATATTTATTCCTTGCTCACACTTGCAAGCTCACAGCTAAATCCTGATCATCCTGCATCGTCGGTGGTGTGATTTCCTTCCAAGACTTGGTGGCTGTGAATTTCTCTGATTCAAAACAACACTGCCAGAACTAGCTGTCTAGATTGTTGCTCTGTGTCATCTTCTTATATTACTCTTTCTCTTAAGCTATTTGCACACAAATTTGTTGTCAAGTCTTCATAACCCTGCAAATTTGCTTTACTTGATCTCTGTTCAGATACTTAACTTTTCCGCTTCCCCTAGCCATGTTTCATCATTATAAGCAGTTCTCTATTGTCTGAAAAGCGTTCTAAAAGTTTCTCGGAATCAATACAAAAGAATTGTTGTCCATCCATCACGTAATCAGTGAATCTTTTATATGTCTAAATATGATGCTATTTCTGTAATCATCCTACTACACTGAAAACTAATAATGACTAAGCAAGAAGTAATGTTGATTAACCATTCTAGCAGTCTTTTCTTCCTCTCTTACCTAAAATGAACCTCAAATTCCACTCAGCTATCATATTGCTAAAACAGGGTCATTTAGCTTATTTTATACAATTCTTTGTGAAACACAGCTTGATGTATTTGGCCTTCATTCTCATCACAGCTTTTTCAGAGGAGCTGGGTTTGAGCACTTTGTGGGTATCTCCATTTGGGAAGCAGTAAACTTTCATTTGCAGCGATTATCAGTAAACAGTCTCAAAATATGTTACATAAACGTGGGATACTAACTATGATTATCTAATAGTTCTCCATTTTCTTACATAGTACAGTGAAATAGAGCTGTTGACTTGGACCAGTTAAAGAAGATTTCAAAAGAAGATAGTTTTTACAATGTCAGTAAATATTTCAGAAACAATTCAATTTGAAAATATTTTCCTGAGATGAAAGATTCTGATATTTGGCTTCAACATTGTGGAAACATTGTGTTTCAGTGGTGTTCTTTCAGACGTTTTGATTGTAGCTGATTTTATGCTAATACGTATGTGATATTTTACCTTCCAACTTTATACATTCAATGTATTCATTTATGTATTTGAATATGAATAATTTGTTATGCTGTAGAAACTACAGGGAAATTTTTTTAGGATATCGTATTGCCAAGTTACAGTTGCCTTTTCCCAACCTTCAAAATTCCCATTTTTAAAGAATATTTTATTTCTATTCTTGTTTTTTAAAATACTAGAATTTTCTGGAGAGCAAATTGCTCCCCCTATTCTGGTACTGCTGGTTTATATTTTCTTTTCTTCATTTATAGTGATTGATTGTTTCTGAAAAGAATTATTTTTTTTTCCGCAAGTGTTTGGTTGTTGTTTTTTTTTTACACCATTGCTCAACGCTACACTAATGTTGGCATATAAGTAATATTCATGTGTATAATCTTTAAATTCCAAGAACTCAATGTTTTGAGAAGTTTCTGTAACTGTAATCAAGGCTGTGGGAACAAAAAGGACAGAAATTGCTTATAAGTGGCAAATATACAGTGGTATTTTTTCTGTCTTTCTGATAGAAGTTGTCACAAGCTTGGAGGTAATGATTGAACAGCATTGAATAAGTTAAATATAAGTTAAAAAAATATATATAAAACCTATTCTACAAGATTAACTGAATAAATTCTTGTAAGAATGTGGAATATGTAATGAAACATGCCTTGATGTACCATCTGTTCAAGAATTCCATAGCTACCTGCAGGGACCTGTTTGTTGTAACACTATTTGTCAACAGTTCCAATGAAAAAGAATAGAGGCGGACAGGAGGACAGTGTGAGTCTGCACCCAGGTCAGTGTGTCCTCGCATCCTCATGGTTGGGTGATTTATTCACAGAAATCAACTTGGTAATGCACTTGCATAACATTTACCTTCACTGTATGAGAGTTTGCTTTGTCAAAAAACTGTTGTTTTGTCAATAGTTCTTGGTATTATCATCTCTGACAGAATAATAACAGGTGAATGGTGAGAAAAAGAGTCAGTGTACTATTTCTTCTAGAGAGGAGATGGCTCCTATTGAATGAAAGTGGTTTTATTTGATACACTATTCCCCAGATGCAAAATAAATATTTTAAATTTGCACTGCATTCCCACTCCCTAGGTAGTTATACCTTACAGAAAAGTGGTGCATTTTTTTTCCTCGGGTTTTTGTGTTTTCAGTTGATCATTTGGGTTTTTTTCTCCCATCATCGCTTCTGTTACTATTGAATTGCTTGGTCTCTGTTTAAAACTTGCTGCTTTAACTGCAGCATTTTTATTTTTTTTCTATTTTTTGTAAGCAAGATCTGTTCTTGTAGATTTTTCTTTTTCTGTTTTGCTCCATTTTACTGTTAAAAGGACAGCTATGTATAGTTTTACTAGCCTACAGCAGTCTTTGAAGTGTTTCTTAAGTATATGAAGAGAGAAAATAAAGGGAAGAATGTCTGATTTTATAAATGTGTTCCTTGACTTTTCCCAGATGCTCAGTGAATAACTAAGTAGAGATGCAAATCTACATAAATCTAGGGGGCAATTAGGAAAAAAAAGCTCCTCATATTTTTATTGCCTTCCCTTGCTTTCATGAGTAAGACGTTAGAAATATAAATCCTAGGTGCATTAAGCTATCCAGGGAGGGGGAAATTCTTGTGTTCAAAGAAATAAGAGGAATCATCTTTTGGAGCCATATGAAAACCCAGGGAAAGGAATGCAAGCCTATAGAAAAGTATTTGAGATATTAAGCTGTTCTAGAGGTCTAGGGTCAAGCCAATAAGCATGGAAAATGTTTAGAGAAAATTAAAGAAGTGGCTCTGATTTTACTGCAATAAAGTCTTGCAACCCCATTTCTAGATAATTTTTAAAAATAATCTTTCCTTTTTCAGCATCGTTTTACTTTAGGTATGAAAGAATTACCATCACACAAAGTTCCTCTTTTTTTCTCTTATTTATCATTTGCAGGTAATATTTATAAATATACTTCGTAGCTGCTCTCATGGCAATGCTAACAGTGGGAATTTGGAAAAGCCAGGAAAATGTCTAAGCATGTTTATCTTCAGAAAGTAAAATTACATGGATAAATGAAGAAGGTCAAGCCCAGTCCTCAAAACAAAGTGAAGTCAACCGGTAGGTATTTCTTTATCACTCTGACTTTGATAGACAAATGGTTTTTAATTGTACTGCCAGATTACACATGCCACTCGCTTCTATAAAACTTGCAGTTTCTTTCTATAAGTGTATATTTGCAGTAGCTTAATTAATACTTCATTTAATTTTCTTTTAAAGACTGATGGAGCCAGAAGCTCAGCTCTTAACAGGAAGGTGAAGCTGATATGACAAGATTAGAGCCTAATGGAAGTTCTTGTTCTCACTGGACGGTAAATGAGTACTGAACTTCTTTTTTTCTGTTTTAAACACAGTTAAAATAGATTTATTAATTGTTTATGGAACCTTTTTTAAATTATTTTTCTTTAATTGGCATTGACAAAACTTGCAAAAAAATGAGATAAAGAGGGAGTCTGCCATTTGCAGTGCAATGGAATTAAACTCTGAACTAGGACTCTGTTCAGTTTTCATACTACAAAAACTGGTACTTCGTATTTATGTGTCTCTCCCAATAACTTTTGCTGAGTTAGTTTAAGAAACAGCTTCTTAATATCTTCAAGTTCTGAAGGTCATGCTCCAGAAATTATACATCTATGCATTTAACCAAGTTTTAACAAGAAAAATAAACTTTTTCCATGAAGAAAGGTAGCTGCTCTGGAGGCCTGTTCTCAAGAATATATAGCCAGGGAAATAGACATTATGATCTCACTACTCTTCACAGCTAAGAGGTTATCTTGAACTACTGATAGGGTGGTGTCTACCCATTGAAGAGATCTACTTTCCTTTTCTGCTTACTGTATCACAGAGGCTCAGTTAACTGACCTGGGCTGACTTCAGGAAAACAACTTGAACGAGTTGTAATGGATTTGGTGCCCAGTCTTGTAGGCTTTAGACTTCTTGCTGTCTTGAACTTTCTTTAGGAGACGTTCTTAAGTCTGTTCTACAGCAGATTTCTTAGCCAGCAGTACTTACTGTGCCTTGAACAGATATTCAGGAGATGAGACAGAAGGTTCTCAAAAGAAATTGCTCCACTTTCAACCAGGTTCAAATAGTGGGAAAAAAACATGAACACCAACAAAAAAACCCCAACAAATCAAAACATCTGTTTACTAAATGCTGTTTAGCTCATTCTCATTCTTAAATTCACTGAACACTATTCTTGAATTAAGGAATGTGAATTAACAGTGAATCAACTGTCCTACTCTGTTGGTTCAGATATGTTCTTTCTATAAAATGAACTCCAGCACATCTATCACATAAGCAAAGTTTTTGATCAGTTCAAGAAGGATCGTCTCCTTAGAAGTGGAATATTATTCTGACAGGTCATTAAGTTGTTCCTTGACATTTCAGATGAAGCATTCTTTTTGCTATAATTAAAATACATTGAAATTCAGAGGTACTTTGGAGTATACTTTTTTAAATATGTGAATCTTCTAGGTACTTTATTACTTGGGTTTCCATATTATAGGAGGATAAGCCAGCATGTATTATATTTACCTCATTGTCAAAATACCATATTTTGGCAGAAAAAAAATAAATGTCACTAGAGAACTAAAAAAGGCAGACACGGTAGTATAATATCTTTTTTGTATTGGTGAAGACTTAATTAACTTGTTTCTTTCATCAGTCTCTGAGGATGTTGACTGAAATGCTGATTCTATTAGAGCTTAAATTCCCAATGAGGCCAAGAATTTGACCTGAATAAGAAATATGCAGACAAGTTCCAGGTTGGATTGGCCTCCTATCCCAAGTCAAATGATGTTATTTTTAGAATGAAAAATAAAATAATTTTATGAGAACTACAGGATAACATTGTTTCAAAAGACTGTGCAAAAACACGTCCACCAATCGTACAAAGATTTGAGCTAATAAAAGTCTCTGTGCTTACATCTCCTATAATTAAGATACCTGCCTCAGATGTTATTCCATGAGGTCCACTTAACAGGCTGTTTTAAAACTGGACTTTTCATGCCCAACTGGTAAGGATTTATGACGCTTGTGAATTAGATAATCCATAAGATATTC
The DNA here is from genome assembly GCA_013389865.1 of Piaya cayana. Lineage (NCBI taxonomy): Eukaryota > Metazoa > Chordata > Aves > Cuculiformes > Coccyzidae > Piaya > Piaya cayana. The sequence continues at coordinate 8,462 of WAAB01008330.1, forward strand.
AGGTAAGAAGATACATTCACTCTCCAGTAATAAAGAGAAAGTCAATTTACAAGATAGTATTATTTAGTGAAAAGTTTTTTTCACAGTGCAGGTGACAAATAAACATTCAACTATGAAGAGACACATCTAAGAATTAGAAATGCTTATAGTTAGATGAGAGCTACTGTATCTTGTATAGAAATTATGCTTACCCAAACAGGCGGTAGCTTCAAAATTTGTTCAGGCTTGTATCATGCTCTTTACTGTCTGACTCTGTTTAGTAGGGTTATGAATCTGGTCAGTGTTTTTTGGGACAGAATTATCTAATGGATAGTTCATTTATTAGTCCACTTGATGGACAGCTATCTGAATATGAGCCAGCAGTGTGCTCAGCTGGTCAAGAAGGCCAACAGCATCCTGGATAGTATTAGAAATGGTGGGGTCAGCAGGAGTAGGGAAGTGATCATTCTTCTATACTTAGCTATACTTAGCACCTTGAATACTGTGTTCAGGTTTGGGCCCCTCAGTACAGGAGGGACACTGAGCTGCTGAAGCATGCCCAGAGGAGGGCAACAAAGTTGGTGAAGGATTTAGTGAACAGGTTTTACAACAAACAGCTGAGGGAGCTGGGATTGTTTAGTCTGGAGAAGAGGAGGCTGAGGGGAGACCTTATTCCTGTCCACAACTACCTAAAAGGAGGTTGTAGCGAGGTGGTTGCTGGTCTTTTTCCACCCATGTTAGAAGTGATTGGATAAAAGGAAATGGCCTTGAGTGGCACCAGAGGAGGTTTGGATTGGATATTAGAAAAAAATTCTTCACTGAAAGAGTGGTCAAACATAGAAACAGGCTGCCCTGGGCTGCCCTCCTTCCCTGGAGATGTTAAAAAAACCATGTAGAGGTGACATTTGGAGACATGATTTAGTAGGCATGGTGGTGTTTGGCTGATGGTTGGATTGGGTGATCTTAGAGGTCTTTTCCAATCCTAATGATTCTATGATTCACATAGGTACTTCTGAAATGTGTTCTGTCAATGTATAGGTAAATCTGTTCTTTTATCCCAACAAGAACTTGTTTTATCTTGTTTTAATGGTGGGGGGGGGGGGTTTGTAATTATGGTCATAAAAGATGTTTTATAAAGCTTGTGAAGTTGCCACACTGCCCCATCTCCAACTAACCAAGAAATTCAGAAAATTTAAATAAAACTTTCAAATAAAAAATGAGCTCAGCATCTAACAATAGGTTTTACTGTTGTGCATTTGACACCCAGATGTACAGTGGCAGTTCTGTTGAATCAGTACTCTACAGAAACAGTGAGTTCTGAAGTTGTATGGTTGCATCATAACGTTCCATTTGGAAAGCAAATAAACACTTTAAAAATCAATTCTCAATTCTGAGTAGAATAAAACCTGGAGTTATAGAAATTATCCATATCAAATTGCTTTTGAAGCAAACTATTTTGAAAATATTGACTTGGGGTCCAAGAAATCTGGCTGTGTCTTCCTATTTTATTTTATCTTTTTTTCCATTGGAAACTGGATTCTAGATGAAATTATTTGATCATATGAGACATAATGATTTCAGTATATTTTGACAGTTGTCACATAATTTCAGAGGCAGTTTCATTTATCTTCACTCCTCTGATCTGAAAACTGTGTAATGAAACTTAGAACCTCAATCATTCCATTTCCTTTATGTAATCTCCTGCATCCTTTAAGTGTCCGTATCTATTTTGCTCCACAGGAACCTCGCAAGTACTGTTAATCTTATGATCACCCAGAGTTCTGTTCATCCCTCATTAAAATAAAAATTTTAATGAGTACATTCATTTCCCTGCATTTTTCTCATTCTGAAAGACACAATCTTTTTTACTATTTTTATATTACAGAGTCACGGCTTAGAATAGAAGAAAAAGTCACAGAATAGACATGACCCCATTCACAAATGTACTCTAAAACTGTTGACATAAAAATTAAACAGGAATGGAATTTGGCCCACAGGTTTGAATGGCTTTTAGAAGAAAAGGAAACAAAAAGTAGCATTGAGCATATATTGAATGTGACTGCCTTTGCAAACCAGGAGAGAAAACTATTTGTCATTACTATTAGAACAATTAATTTATATCTATCATTAGAGCTCCAGTTTTCTTCTCATATTGGTTTTGAGCATTGTTGTCTGTATTACTTCCATAGCCCTCTTTCTCTTCTTGCAATTCCATGATTAATTCACGTGAAGGTGTACTAAGTAAAACATTGTCCTGCTGATAGCGTTTTTTTGTGCTTAAATGTCTCTGTTTTGAGGTCCCTCAGCTCCTACTCAGATCACCTGACAGGGTTGCCTTAAGAGATCGAACAAATTTGTCTCTCTGAATTATGGAAACGGTATAGGTTCTGATAATTAATCTCAGCTCTTTATGACTTAATTGAAGTGTCAGTCTACCATCAAGTATAAAAAGTTAATGCACACCGTGTACTGATGCATAAAACCTGAAGTTTTAAGAAGCCTTTTCTTCCCATGTCTGACATTTGCATAGTATGTTTATAAAGTATGAATAACTAAAAAATAGATTATAATACAGCTGAAAGGTTGTTCTTGTATAAAATTTATATTGCTTGTGACTTCATTTAGGCTTTCTTGAGCATTTTCTGCTGCAATTAGGATAACAACTACAAGGTACATCACAGTGCTTGCTTCAAGGAAAACGTTCTTCAAACTTCAGTCTTTTCAACGGTGCTAAGGCATCAGGTAGTATGTCTACGGTGTCCAAGAAATGATATTGGCAGTAAGGCGTACATGTGACACACATTATCTTAAAGTAAAATTGGATGAACGTAAGCAAAAGATACCATATTTCTGTATTTTGTAGATTGCAGATTGTCCCTCTGATTTTGTGTGTTTACAAATTGCACAAGAAAAGCCCAAATTTTAAAAATGCACTGTTAATCCTGATTATTTAATGTAAACAGCAATGGCTGTAGTTTTTTAATCCTTCACAATATGATTTTTATTTTTGAATTTGCTTATTATAGTTAATCAGCTTTTGTTAAATAATGCAGTTGCTGTGAATAGATTTTAAGCCCCTCTTTGAGCCTTAGTGGAAAATGAACCCATTCAGACAAGAGTATTTGAGTCAGGCTTATTTTTATGATTTCCTAAAATAAATAAGTAAAAGGAAAAGTCATCATATTTGCACACTAGTACTTTTAAAAGCAAGTCTTCTGATATGAGAATTAGATGCTGTTAGTACCTACATATTGTGAAAGATTCATTTTTGAACCTTTCCACACATACTGCTACTATTTCTTTTTTTCTAGTGTCACTTAAGTGGAATTGAACATAAAAGGAGAAGTCAGTGGAAGTCTTCTCAAGTGATAAGGATGCACTTCAGGGTGTATATTCATGGACTGTTGTTTCAAGAGTTGTGGTTTACTGAAATGTTCATTTTCAACAAGAAAAGGGTGTGATTTTTAGATCTTATATTTCAGTCTGTGCTTTGGTAAGGATTAGTACATGGATTTCGGTAAGGATTAGAACATGTATTCAGTCCTCTGATTTATACAAGAAGAGATCTAATTAAGATTTTTAAATTTAAAGAAGAGAATTGTGATAGTTATATCAAAGGATAATTCCTCGTCGTTCCCAGACTGTTTCTGCTTTATAAAGGTCACGTCGTATTTCTGAACTGAGACACAAAAATGCTACACAGTTTTGAAAACATAAATCAAGGTACTTTTGTAGGCAAAAGATGATTACAAGCTTGCAGTACTTCACTAAGCTAGTACTCTTATGCTGTCACTCTGTGTAAACGTTTTCCCTGCCCGCTTATGGTATTTTCATGTTTGCTTTTCTTTTCCTCACTTGTCATAATTTCAAGCTTTTTAATAACCATACAATTACAGCAAATTTTAATAGCTCTATAATAATTAACTATATATTTTTTAAAAATACCATGACTCTAGCCTTCGTGTGTCAAAAAAACCACTCAGTATAATGTCCTAATCTAGAAATAAATGTTTAAGAATAAATGAAGAATTGTTTATTTCCTGTTCTTCTTCAGGGCCAGAAGTCTAATGATCTGTTTGTGTCTTAAATACAAGCATTTCATCCTCAAAATGTGCCCATATTGCATACTAATTATGTGCTTTTTGCAGCATGGCATGCAACTATGACAATTATTTCCTTGTAAAATGATTAATGTGATGATCTATTAAATATCTGCATAATAATTATACAGCAGCGCCAAATTAATACGAGTATTAGGTAACATTGAGCTATTACTGATTTTTAGATTAGTTGCTACCTGAAAATCCTTCCTTTAAAGATTGACAGCATGTAGTGCATTTTCACAGTTCCTTAAACCTGGTAATTTCTTTCATTATGCAGCTGTTTTTAACTGATGAAAGCTGTCCTGGGGAAAAAAAAAAAGTGCGGAGAGAGGATTTTTTATGGAGAATTTTATTTTTTGAATGTTATTTTTTTCCCAATAAATTACTATATGTCTGATTGCCATTTCCAGATTAAAATACAAGAAAGCTGAAAGTTTCCCCAGAAAAGTCTGTTCCCAGACACAGTGTTCATGTGAGCTGTAACTCCATTGCTTCAATATTATTCTTATAGTGAAGTTGACAACTGATTTTTAACTATCCTTATGTGATCCACCAGCCACAACTGGTTTGTTGTGATGGAAGAGGGAAGGTAACATGGCATCTCAACTCTGCCATGAACAGAGATTCGCAGGAGATGGGCAGGTTGTGCAGAACTTGAGCCAAAACTGGGGAATCCATTTGCCTAAATACAGCTCTCACCTTTCCATGCCAGGACAACGCTGACAGCAAAGCTGACACCTTGTCTTGTTCTCCGTGGTTTCAGTAGAGCAGCTGTGCCATGTGGCTCATGAGATAATGATTGCAGTCTCCATGTGGTCTCCGACTACTGCTCTATGAAAGATTAACATCTCCGAGATCTGTGTCTGATACATAAATTATTCACGGGACTGTGTCACATAAAGGTATGACTAAGCTCATCTTGCAGTGTTGACTGCAGTTCCTTCTTCTTTTACAAGAGGACTGTTGATGGTTACATAGTGAGAAAAGGGAAAGTATTAGCGCGTGATAGTCTTTCCTCTCCATTAACTTTATGCACTTTGGCTTCACTTTATGACGCACAGTATGGTGGAACAGAGACTCTTAGAGAGAATGCTGTTCCTCTTGCATAGCCTATACTGCTGGTATGGTTAGACATATTTGCATAAATTTTGGAGGTTATTTACTGTATTAGTCTGTTAAAAGAAATCAGATAAAAGAGTGGTGATCTAACACAAATCTCTCTGTTGAGCTCATGAAAGCATTGTGATGGAAACCTTACAAACCCTTTAATTTCAAAATTAAGCTAAAATTCTTTGTCGTTTATTTTGCACCAAAAGAAGGAAAAAGAATGAATTCAAGATAGAAAGTCTATACTGATTTGTTTCTTTTTAACATACACTAAGGTTTTTAACATTTCCATTTTTTTATTCTTCCAGTTCAATTTTAAGCAAATGAACTGTATTTTATGGAAAATTGTACATTTCAGCCTACATACATCAGGATCATATTGGCTCCTTTAAAACAAACATTTATGATTTTTGTGTGTTTTATGTAATCTTTATTTTTCCCATTTCTAACAATACTTAAGAAATTTTTTTTTCAAGAACCTCCTAGTTTTGAGCNTATCTCAAAGCTAGATTTGAAAGAGATTTTAATTCGTGATGTCTTTTGAATCTTTATGTACCTGTTAATAGTACTTGACAGTTATTTTCTTTTCCTTTTTTTCTCTCTTTACTTTTAAAAAATTAATCATAGGGATTTGCATAGGGAACAAAGTTATTTCCAAGTGCCAAAGGATGTATTGATGATAATTTCTCTTATCCCTATATTTTAGGAAAAAGTTATTCGTCAGTTATACAGAGGTTACAATAAAAGCATCTTCCCTGGCTCAGACCTGCTGGATGAAAAATTATTAGGATTATTTTCCACCTAACATAGATCATCTCAGCAAAGCAGAATTTGGGGGTTTTGATTAAAAGAAATGGGTCATTTTTGCATCCTTCACTTGCTTATAAGAGCTAATTAACTGAAAGCCAGATATCATCACTTCAAAGCTATTCTTTGTGTTCACAAACAACTAACTGAAAGAATAACAATGGCTTACCAAAGTAGGGCTAAAACAGGGGTTAGAAAGGTAGAGCATTTTTTTGTTTATCTGTGGCTCCTGGAAAAAAAAAAAGGAAGAATTGGCTTCTTAACTGTGGATGCTTTCTTAGGGTGTGCTTCTCTGTTTCAAAGGACAGCTCAAGCATATCAGCAGATTGTATTTGATGCCAATTCCCATGCTCAAGCCCCCAGATGGATGTTCACATAAGTGTTTTCTAAAATATTGTTCCACAACCCATGGCCTGTCAGCTTTGTATCCATGGATGTAGTTTATAAAAAGAAAACAACCATGACAACATAACCACAATGCCAAACCATATGGGTTTTTGTGCAGGTTCTATTAGCACAGAGCTCCTTCTGCTTTTTCATTTCCAACAACCAAAGTCATTTTGGCATAGAAAAGTTAGCTCTGAACTAAGCACAGAAGTTTCCAAAACACAAAATGTAGTTTTCCTGCTGCAGAGAAAACTGGGTGAAGTTCCCTGCTCTTCCGTGAAACCTGAAGTGGTCATCAATAATCCCTCAGGCTCCCTCTGCTTTTCTGGTGATAAAGACAATGAGGAATTTGGCTGCCTCCCAGCTATTTTACTGTTTTGTTTGTTGACTGAAGGAAGAGGTGGTTTGATTTTCCTTTTCAAAATTTATTATTTTTTTTCTAGAATTCTTGATGGGAATGAGCCTCTACAAGTAGCCTCTACAGTCTGGAAAGCTTTCACAGAATCACAGAATCACCGGGTTGGAAGAGACCCACCGGATCATCGAGTCCAACCACTCCCACAAAACACTAAACCATGTCCCTCAGG
>WAAB01008330.1:15560-26484 GCA_013389865.1 Piaya cayana
CGTCAACATCCTTCTTGTGCTGAGGGGCCCAGAACTGCACACAGTACTCAAGGAACTGTCTCACCAGTGCCGAGTACAGAGGGAGAATAACCTCCCTGGACATGTAGTTAAGTACTGCAGCACATTTGCTTAATATATAGGAAGACTTCACAAGTTTGCCAGGAAGGTCTCATGCTCAGGAGATACATAGATACTGCTGAAAATGCATTTACAAATAATGCTGTGTAAGTGATGAGATTTTTTTCAGCTTGACATTATTTTGTTTATTTAGTATTAGCAACTTTCTACAAGAATGAGCAGCACATTTATGTGAACTATGCTCATTACACGACAAAAAGGCAGTGAATTTTTTTTTTTCTGGTTCCTCATAAGGTTGCATTTCCACGAAACAGCAATGATGTTGTTGTCTTTGTAAATGTTGACAGTTAAGCAACCGTTTCTAATTGAAATTAAGATTTTTCTTAAAATTGTGATGATCATTGATATTTTGGACGTAAATACAAGGGGTGTTACAAGGTATGCTTCCGTAGCTTATGTATGTGTTGTAATCAGATAGAAGATAAACTGACATAAAAAGCTGTAGACAAATATTTTATGCTAGTTTCAGCAGAACAATTTGCATCAAGTGGGAGTTTACTGAAGTGAGGCAAGTAAGAATTTGGTCAATCATGTTTTACAGAAGGGTGCATACAAGTGGTCTTGAAATGACAGTTCCATGTACAGACGTGCTGGATGTGTAAGCATTTGAAGCACAAAACAGATTTAATTTTCACAGAAAGGTAAGTTTACATTATTAACCATCTTATGTTAAATAATTTTAATGCTGAATAAATGTGTTTTTAAATTATTGGTCTGTGCTATTACCTGGCAAAAGTGAGAGAGGAATTGTGAACATTTTTTGTAATTTCTAAGTAGCAAATTGTCTTTCAGTTGTCTTCTCAAGCATTTAAATTCTCTTTTTGGAATACTGATCCTCATTCTGGCTATTGGAATACTTCCAGAAATCAGTTACAGGGATGTAGGTACCTAGAAAGATAAAATAACCTACTGGGCAAACAATAAAAATAAATCCTAATATTTGATTCTTATCATTCCACTTCTGTACCATTATTGAGTTGAGGCTCTGGAGAGTGTCCAGAGAACAGGGACAAAGCTGGTGAAGGGGCTGGAGAACAGGTCTTATGAGGAACAGCTGAGAGAGCTGGGGGTGTTTAGCCTGGAGAAGAGGAGGCTGAGGGGAGACCTCATTGCTCTCTCCAACTACCTGAAAGGAGGTTGTGGAGAGGAGGGAACTGGCTTCTTCTCCCCAGTGACAGGGACAGGACAAGGGGGAACGGCCTCAAGCTCCACCAGGGCAGGTTCAGGCTCGAATTGAGGAAAAATTTCTTCACTGAAAGGGTCATTAGGCAATGGAACAGTCTGCCCAGGGAGGTGGTTGATTCACCTTCCCTGGAGGTGTTTAAGGCACAGGTTGATGAGGTGCTGAGGGGCATGGTTTAGAGATTGGTGGGAATGGTTGGACTCAAAGGTCTTGTGGGTCTCTTCCCACCTGGTGATTCTGTGATTATAATAAATGCTTACCTTTCTTAGCATTGGCATCAGTGTTTGTTCATTAAAGAAGTGATTAAGTATTTCAACATTTTCTATTAATTTTAAACTTTGTGTGGTTTTGCATTCATCCAAGAGCTAAACTTTTTGAAATCAACTCAGCGGACTCAAATTTTTAGTTCAAATAAATAGAATGTCATGCAGTCATTCCAGTTAATCAAATTGGATTTAATTTATTCAACTATAGCATGAATAAGAAACATTTAGCAGAACAGCAAAGGTAAATGTTTTCTTTTAAATGCTTTTTCTCTTCCATATGTTATTGTGTCGCTTTTTTAAAAAATTTTTTAACAAATGATTAGAGTATATATCCTTTCTATGTTTTGGTTTAGATTACAGTAAAGATGTCATCCTACTGGTAGTTTCTTTCTTTTAGGAATGTTAATAATTTTTATCTTCTATCTACTTCTTTTGACCTGTAACAAATAAGAAGGAATTGCCATGTAAGTAAATTTACAAATGACTGGATGTAAGCATGGCCTTAATGAAACCAGTCCACCATAGAGTACCACTGTTAACATTCTAATGTGAAAATAATAAATATTCTCTCTGCCATGCTGACTACAGCCATTGCACAAAACAAACATGCCATCGTGACAATAATCACGTGGAGTTCTACATGCAATTCTTTCTGTTATCTAGAATATAATGCAAATATTTTCAAAAGAAAGAAAGGGAGAGGGATGGCTTATTCATTAAAATATTCCATACAAATCAAATCTGTAAATAATTCTGTTGTTTTTTCTTTCCATTGCTTAAATCATATTCATTAAGTTCATATTCAGGAAGCCTAGTTCAATATTACTCGTGGGTATATTACGTGTTGTTGGGTCTATCTTTACTAACATGCACATTGTTATTAATTTTGGCAGTGTTATTCCTGGATGAGCAGACAGCTAATGCCTTAGTGGAAAGTGGAAGACTTTAGGAGGATGAGCTGGGTCGTCTCACACCCCGTACCCTGCCTGGATATATTCTCTGTTTGTAGGAGGTAAAAGACTTTAAATCTCTTTAGGAAAAAAACAGAACTGTGATTTCCAAATGAATTTGAAGTGGTTTAACTGCAAAAACATTTGATAGAAAGGTAAATGTATTGATTTATAACTGACAAACTTTGAAATAGAAATCTCTTGTTCCTATACCAAGTGAAGCAAACACTAACTCTGTACCCGAAGTTTATAAAGGTGTCTCTGTATAAACATCTTGAAGAAGAATTCAGTTTAAACAATCACCTGTACTGATGTGTTGGTTTCAGCAGCTGTGTTCCCTTTTGTTAACCCTCTTTTAAGACGCCTTTTTTAATGTACCAGGAGAGATATTCCTTTATCACTAGGTATCAAGAGCGTTATTTGCAGGAGAAAAACTTCATAATTTCCAGTCCAGCACTCACACTCCATTCAGCTCAATAATGAGCAAAAAGACTAGAGAAAAAGGTTGTAAAGTACTTGTAAGATTGGTTTTAAAAGTACTTTTGGGGGGAAACCTAAACATGCTTTATATGATCTCTATAATTTTATGTATTTAAAGATTTCAAACTGCTATGTACTTACAGAGTCCTACCAGTAAGTCAATCTTATCAGTAAGCTTGCTGCAGAACAATCTTATAGTCTTTCTATTAGGCGGCTCTTCCTTTTGTAACAGAGATGAGCTTCCATTTTGACNCCTAGGTATCAATAGCATTATTTGCAGGAGAAAAACTTTATAATTTCCAGTCCAGCACTCATACTCCATTCAGCTCAATAATGATCAAAAAGACTGGAGGGAAAGGTTGTAAAGTACTTGCAAGATTGGTTTAAAAAGTACTTTTGGGGGAAAATCTAAACATGCTTTATATGATCTCTATAATTTTATGTATTTAAAGATTTCAAACTGCTATGTACTTACAGAGTCCTACCAGTAAGTCAATCTTATCAGTAAGCTTGCTGCAGAACAATCTTATAGTCTTTCTATTAGGCGGCTCTTCCTTTTGTAACAGAGATGAGCTTCCATTTTGACACTGTGTCTGTAACTGTTAATGGTTAAGAAGAGGGGAAGGAAAGTGATGATAAAGGTGGTATGCCAGTACAAAAATGATTAATGAAATGTCACAACTGAATTAATCTTGTTTCATCATTTAAAAAAAAAAAAAAAGAAAAAAGATACTATTGGCTTAAGTCATGTAGCATAAGATATCCATTATTTCAAAACTGTAATTTAATAATGGAGAAAATTGACAGTCTGTGGTGTGCATGAAGTCAGACTTGCTTATCACAATGATCATCTCGAATAACTTGTGAATCTATATGTATGAATCATTTTTTTGAGATCTGATTTACTATATTATTTTTCTGAAAAACAATTTAAAAATCATTGAATAATATATGAACTTGTCTGATGCCAATTTTTTTGAAACCAGTCATTAAGATTTACTATTTCCGCTATGAATGATGTCCATTATAAAAGAAGAAAAAAACATGTCTGTAAGGCAAGCATATATTTTCTGTCATAGCACAGCAGTTTGTCTTCAGTGACTTATGTTGTTTGCATTTTGGGAAAGTAATAACAGAGGAACAGCAAGTAAGGATTGTATTTTTAGCAGAAACTCACATACATTATTTTCATTCTTTGATAAAATGAATGCTTATTACTGTCAATAGTGCTGACAGAAAGCCAACTGACCTCTTTTCATAGCTTATAACTACAAATGTTGGTGAAGAAATCCATAATGTAATAACCACTTGTGACAGGTCTCACCAAAACATGCGTGTATTGGCATACGTTGCGAAGAAAACCTTCTTTAATAAGATGTAATCGACTCCTGTTTCTTCTTAATAAGAGACAATTGGAATGTAGCTGTTAGATACATGCTGAAACATATATTTTTCTTGAAGTCTTTGAGAGTACAATGCTAGTTTTGTCTCATGAATTAGCCAACTTTATGAGCTGTCAGCAATTCAGCTGCTTTAGAGGTTGGCTGTAGGTGGCTTTACCTCTTCCTTCTCATCTCATTCTCCTGTTCACTCTTTGTCTGGAGAGGATCATCTTACAATCTCTTCTTTCTCTTCAGAGGAGTGTAACTGCTGTCAGACACTAAGTAGACATTTCTTGCCTAGTGTAAATACTTAAAGGCAGTAATTAAAGCTCAGTCTCATTTTCCACCCTTGACTGCTGCATTGTTTAAGGAACAGGGTTATTGGTGAACCCAAGGAATGTGGGCTGCTGCTGTCTGCAGGCAACTAATAGTTGGCAATTATCTCAACCTATTTTGTGACCTTGGGAGGGCTGTGATCACCTCCCTGAGAAAAAAATGAAATTAAATCATTTTCCCAGAGGGAAAAAGTTGTTATCAAAGTAAGAGTAATTTTCTGTGTGCTACCCATTGGAGGAGTCTGTGGCGTGTCCTCACGTGCTTGTTTGCTCAAGCCTAGCAAGCGTGCTTGGAACTTGCATGTGCTGTTGGTAATGCAGGATAGATAGTATAACGCTACAAGAACCTCTCTGAACAAGGGAAGTCCTATACCATGTCGCACAAGTCATATTTATTTGCAGTGCTTCTTTTCTTTTTGGTCTTGCCTACTTGCTTTGTGTATCATTCCAAGCCAGAGACTGTTACCATTACATTTCTTTGATTCCTTAGGGATCAATTATGCTTATTTTAGATGCATACTGGTTCTGTCATTATGTGTAGTGGAAGATAAGGTAAAAAGCTGAACGAGAGGACAGACAGTAAACATTCTTAGCACCTTCCCAGTTTCCACCTTCAGTCCAAGTCAGTTAGTAGAGCCCATGGCTGTTACAGATCAGTCCATGCTTCCGTATGGTACCTGCAGTGCCTGTGGTGGCCATCCAGAAGTTTGCAGACAAAGCTCTTAAAAATTAACACAAGTATTTCCTTCACAAACACAGCTTAGAAACTGAAATAATTTTGTTCTATGTAATGCTTCTGATGTATAGAACATTTGGCAGCTGAAAAAAAATTATGAGAAAAAACCCAAATACTAGGACTCCAGGACTGAAAACATGAAATTCAACCTTAGGCTGTATCTCTCCTCTCACAAAATAATGCTATCTGCTGTTACAATATATTTAAGCTCATGAAACTTCTGTCAACCTTACTATGAAATATTTGGTGGCATCTTTGTCATACGCTTCTAATTCTTTCTCTCTATCAGTGGAAAACTCTGCCAACTTCTTTGTGAATATCTATAAATAAGTATCTAAAATATTTTCATCTAATATGATCCAAGTATTATAGAAAATCATTTTACACAACATAGCGTGTAGCTACAATATATCTCAAAGCTTTACCCTTAATATCTCTGTATCTGTGATAAGGTTGACATTTTCTTCTGTATTATAAAACACTTATGGACAAACTTAACAAGACAGAAATCAAAGAACACTTGGAGAACAGAGAAATAAATTTGTAATGAAGACTTAGTGCTTGTATAGACAGTGAATGAAACTCTAGGAATGCAAGTATTTTTCATAGTAAAGATGTCATTGTAATAAAAGTATGTTTTTAAATTAGTGACATTTGCAAATTGGTTTCAGATTTATGAGAAAGCTGTGCTGGTGGGAAATAATTCAAGAAAGAATACTCAAGAATCTGTTAATTACAAAGTACAATTCTTGCTATGTCTTCAGCTACCAGAAATACCTGCTAATTACTACCAGCAATCCCCTTCCATTTCAAGGTATTCTAATTAATTTTGAAATACACTTAAATTTCAGAGCCTGGATTTCTAGATTTTAGAAAGTTTATTTGCTCTTGAAGATTAATAAAATCTCATGTGTCATCTGAATCAAGGAATGAAGTAGATACTTTCAGATAGTTCCCGTGTTAGGTAAATCCATGTTATGCTCTCCTTTCCATGCCCTTCTTCCTTTATATAAAATGCTTCTGATACACAATGTTCTTGGTGTAAACATTTGAGATAACTGTTCTTGTAGTTAAAAAAGGGTAACTCTAAATGAACTTAGCACACTTAATGATCATTTTAAAATAATTTCCTTTTTTTTTTGAATGGCATCTATTGATGTACAATTTTTGTTAATCACTCACCACACATGAAGATGAATAAGTGCATAAATTACTGCAGATCATGATATGTATGCTATATTTTTCATTCTACAGCACTTCCTCTGTATTTCAACTTGATTTCTGTTTTGTGGTTAAGAGTTACTTTAGACCCTTTCTGTTCATTTAACAAATTTAGAACTTGTATTTTGAATTCTTTCTAATAGTAGAAAGTTCTGTCTTTCAGGTATTCAGGAGGCATATTTGGATGGTAGGTAAGAATTCTTAAACACAATTGTGCATTAAACACAGATGAAGATGATATTAGCCATTAAAGAAGGGCAACATTATCAATTGCAAAAAGAACACATAGTAAATCAAAGGTTTGTGCAAGCATTCAGAACTTTTTATTTAAAGTTTTTGAAGGGGAATGGGAAAACATACTCACATTATTTCCTTAGTAATATCTATGATTTCCCACCACAACGTAATCAGGTGTGTATTGGCTAGTTTGTTTATTAACTGCAGAAATTACTGGTGTGATGAATATGTTCAGCTTTTTTCCCAGCTTGCTCTCCTGTGTAAATGTAGACTCTGGATCCCTGTTTAAGTCTGACAGACTGTTAGCTTTAGACAGTTGTCTGGTCAAAGAAGGATTTAGTGAGTAACTACAAAGTGTGTTTTCCTTCAAGCATCTGGTCAATGTTCTCCTTTCTAGCCTGAAGCAATAATTGTCTGTGCATTTTAACAGTTCATTTGCTTTCACTACACTACTTGTTTCTTAGCACACTGGCTATTTACGTAGTTTTGAAGTAACCCCTTGTGATAGTTCAAATGAGCATTTCTATTAGATGCAGTGCAACGGGTGAAATTACTGATACTGACTGTGTACGTTTTTACATGGATAAGGAGTGTCTGTGGATGCCATCTCAAAAAGTATTTATTTATATCTCGTAGCAATGATAGGTGAAGGTACCTCATTTAACATTTAATGGTATTTTCCTAAGTTTTGTCGTTTTTCAAATACAAATAAAAAACATGAATCAAATCCTCTCTTTGGGCTATCAGCACCAAATTAGACAGAGATACATTTATGTAATATGGTCTTAGTGATGTCCAGCCACAAGAAGTATTTCCCACATGGATAAAGAAATCAAAACAATTAAGCACACTGACTTCTGAGCAGTCCTTTGGCTCAAGGAATTATGTGAGCATAAGAAACCTATGAAGTTATGTAGTCAGCATCTGCTGTAAAATAGCAGGCTGTACTCCTGCAGCAATAAGGAATGAATTGAAATGTGTGCTGCAGCCTCAAGGGGCATCATAGCCAGGGACTATAAACACTTTTATGCAGTTTAAATACAGCACAGTGAAATTAACCTTATTTCAAATGTTATTTACTGTTGAAGGTTTGTTGGAATGAATTACAAAAATTTCTCTCAATACAACGGAGAGCTTGTTATGTATAGAACAACAACTTTAGAGCAAAGAAATTGGAATTGTATTACAATATTGAAACAGGGAAAAAAAATAACAGAATAAAGACCGAAATGCATTCTCTTACTTTAGCAGGACTGTCCGTTCTCTCCAGGTTTGGTCTTTAAAAAAAGTGCAAGAGGGAGGGGGGCTTTGTTTTTACCCTGTGTCATTGCAACACTACAAACAACTGTTTCTTTGTAAACTCCTTTATATCATCTTTCCTTGTGTAAAATTACCTAGCATAATACTTCCCTTAGTATGTTTACTTTTTAGACATTTAAAGAAAAAACAGGGATAAGGGAAAATGAATGGCTGTTGTGTAATTTGCCCGAATGTGTTGCTTCCTTATCGTTTGCACTCTGAGATATTTTTGAGGACTTTAACAGTCTTCAGTTCAGAAGGACCTGCTGGATACAGAGGCTTGCTTTCCCTCATTCAGAGATGCTAAGTTTAGTAGTGCCTTTTGTTGATGGCAAACAGAAAGTGGCCTACTATATCAAATTTATTTTCCTTCCTTTTTTAATAGAAAGTATTTTGTATTCTATTCTCAAACATATTACTTAGGCCTACAATACAACCACATGTTGTTATGTATTATTGTGCAAGCCAACAGCAGTATGAAAACTTACCAAAAATGTCAAGAAGTTATTTTCATGTAGATGATAACAGGTTGCATTGCTTATAGAATGTGCTGTCTCTAAAAGTATATGTAATGATGTGGGGAACAAATGCAATAAGTATTGGAACAAAACAAAGCACAACTTTGAAAACTGGAATTGATGCTAAATATGCGCCCACTGGCTTCAGTTGAAGACATTGTTGTACCACATGACTGCCTGCTAGAACTTTCAATAGCTCTTTATCCCACAAATCTATGAAACTATATAGAAAGTCCAAAGTCTTTCTTAAAATAAGCCACAATATTGCTGCTCAATAACTTTTCATTATTTTGGTAACAATGGATTCTTTAGGAATGTGGTATCTTGTTATTTTAAAAAAACCAAACAATGAACACACCACCTTTTTCTTGCTTCTGAACCAGCTGTGTGACAGAAAGTCACTGCATGTCCCATCTGAACGCTAACGTATGCTTAAATGTTGCCAATGTACATCTTTGTCTTCCATAACAACTTGGTAAGGAGAATTTTAAAAGGTGAGAGGCGTGGAAGAAGTCCCTGTGGCAGTGGAGTTGGAGTGTGCATTACTCCTTTAATACATAACTAAGGCATCTATCTATTGCATTACAAGGTGTTGTAGTGTTCCAATGTTATGTTAATTTTTGATGTCCTTCATTAATGTTTCTGGTTGAACTATTTTAGATTTAATAAGGAGTAAGATCACAAGAATAACCGGGATGAAAAATTATAAGGCTGATTAAAAAAAAAAGTCTAATCTCAAGTTAGGTAAAGAATTAACATGATTAAGCAATCAAAATCTTCGTGTTCACAGTAAGGATAATAGCCGAAGGTAAAGGGAATTTTAGCTGCTGTGAATTTAGGTTTGAAATTATTAAAAGAAAGTTTAAAGAATCTCAGCATTTGACTTTATCAGAACTAAATCATATGCTGGGAACTGCTAAATAATAAATTACTTGAAATTACTAAATGATATTTCAGATATAAATTGAATAGATAGGTGTAGTTGACATAAAGCATGTTAATATGGAAAATAAGCTTTTTAAACCACTGCTAGAATACTGCACCCTAAGAAACTTCTACTCTAGTCTTGTTATCCATGCATTCTCTGTATGACATGGCAAGAGATTTTATGAAAATTAAAAAAAGAGAGTTATCAATTTATCTCCAGTAATCGTACAATAAATTGTACATGTCAGAAACACATAGCCTATATCCAAACAGAAAGCAATTAATTTCACCCAGGGAACCAAGTGTTGTAGCTCAAATTCTGTAAGCAGGAGTGTTCAACCACGAAGTAACAAAAAACAGTTACCCAAGATAAGCAAGGGAAAAAAAAAAAAACCCAACAATTTTGTAATCAGTAGTATTCCTTACAAAACCATTCCTCCTCCATTCTCCTAGTCCCTAGACCTACAGGAAACCTACAAATTACCTTCAGAAGTTGACCCCAAAGTCATAAATCTAAGAGATTAACAAATTACAAATCACAGACTCAGCAGATATATTACTTTTCTGGCATACCATAAATTTTCCCAAACCCAACTTCCAACCAAACCATCAGTGTTCTAAAATCAATATTCAGCTTTCTCTCTGTCCAAGAGGGCTAATGACTTAATCATCTCCCTTTCTCCTAACAGTCTTTTCTATTCTTCTGGTTAAGATTGCTGTGTTACCTCAAATTGCTTAATTGATCTATATAGTAAATTAACCTCATTGAAAAGTTCTGGTATCTCCTGTTTCTCTTTTACATTTGTTTCAATCTTTTTAAAGAAATGTAAGAAGCAGTAGGAAGGTTAGAATCAAGAATAAAAATGCCTCAGTGACTTCAAATGATGTTTATACATAATTTTCATTTTTATTCCAATATAGAGGTAATATTTACTTGCTAGAAACTGTGATAATTAAAATTTAATAAATGTCACATATCAGAAAATCTGTCTATCTTCTTAGCACGTAAGAGCTGGAATTTGATAAATGCAATGAAGACATTGTAAGAGCCACTACTTTTGCAAAGCCATTACCCTGTCTTCACATTTCTATGTGAACATTAGCTACAAAGTTGCTCCTTACAAATACATCTGAAATTGCATTCAGGGTAGTGTGCTCAAATTAAATTTTCACAGGTGAAATATTTAAATTCTCCATTAATTCCTTAATGGCTGTAATTAGAAATGGTTAAAATTCTTTTCCTGTGTTTCCG
>WAAB01008331.1:0-19219 GCA_013389865.1 Piaya cayana
GGAAGCCTACCTTTCTTGGAAGAGATCTGCCCAAGGCCACAGCTGGTGTGGAACAAAACAGTCCGATGTTTACTCCAGGAGTGGCAAATTGAGATTTCTCACTTGCCACTGCAATGTCACAACTTGCTACAAGCTGACAGCCTGCTGCTGTAGCCAAGCCATTTACTTTGGCAATCACTGGTACTGGAAGTTTCTGGATTAAAGTCATAACCTGCAGGCAGAAAAGAAAGTGGTTGGTTAGTCCACAAAATTTAAACAGTGGCTCTTCTAAAACTTGCAATTGCTTCACACACTTGCTGTGTGAACTTTTCAGGTTTATTAATTGGAATTTAGTAAAAGCAGCTCTCTGCAAAACCTGTTCTAATGCAGAAGACCACTGTGTGTTCCAGTATCTGCTCAGTAATGTTTATGTAACATGTACTGGTCTTGCTAATTCAAATGGAATTAGAAAATAAAAGANTTCTGGTACCACTTTGCTGACAAGCCCATGCATTAATGCTTCTTGGGCAGAAAGGGGTTCACCCGTGAAAAGCATCTCTAATGCCACCTAAGCAAGAAAAAAATATTGTATTGAGTCAATTCAAATGCCTTATTGGTTTGGTGTGGTTTGGTTGGAGGGTTTCAGCCTCCTCCTTCAAGTACAAGTGACTCTTGACAAACGTAAGATTTAAATCTTCTGGCCTCTTAAAGTGCCAAAGAAGTGTGAAGAGGCTTCAGCAAAGAGAAGGACTGGGTCTCAAGTTGGCCTATTCTCAAGCCTGCCCACTGACTGCAGTTGTCCTAGGCTGACACCTCTGAGTTACTTTTCAACAGCCCAGAATCTCTAGCATTGTACTAAGAATTGAGAGATGTGGATGGTCCACAATGCTAGATGACTGAACTCCACATTTTAAGCTGGGCATATAATGATAAAGACTTACTATGTCAATGTACAATTCTGAAAATACCTGACTTCATTTAAGCTTGATTGGGGTGTTTTTAAATGTGTCCTTCTTATAGCCACATCTATTCAGTCTCCTGCTGCTTCCAGCACCTTGTACTTGAGGTTTCAAATTAAAAAAACTCCTCAGATACTCAGGGATTATTCAATGTTATATATCAATAAGATTTTTTTTCTATGACTCCTGATGCAACTGACTGATGCTCTGAATCATAAGAGCTGATTATCCTCATTAGTGTCTTTGCTCTTGTAGATACAAACTATGGCAACTTTTTATCTGATAAAAGAAAAAATCAATGATCCTGAGAACAGCAGGAAATGTTCTTGCTACTTTGAGAAGTGACACAAAAAGAAGTATATTCCATATGTTTGAAAAGGTAATAGAACACCCCAGAAATAGTAATTATGGAGCTATAACTGTACACTACAGCACACATGGAAAAAAAACCCCATAGACAGATTATATTTGAACAGGATGGCCTTACAGATGGGAAGTTTAAAGTTAAAGCTTTTATCCAGGAAGTGGACGTGTGCAGTTGAGTCCTTGCATCTCAGCAGATCACTGCTGCACTTGAAAAATCTGTCTGCAGGAATCAAAGTGGATCAGAACTTAAAATTTCTTTTCTCAATTAAGGAAGCTTTACAGGTTTACCATTGTTTATGCAATGAGAGATGTGTAGTCACAATCAGCAGGAAGTAAAGCAGCAAGAAAGCATAGGAGGGCTTCAGATGCTATTTAAAGCATCGTGATCTACATTCAGGCAGATCATGCTGGCTGTGAAATGTCACTGCCTGGCAAGAACTGATACCTCTGTGGGATTGGTATCCTGAACTTGCAGGGGTTCCCTCATCAGGGAAGAACGTTATTGTCTAAAGCACCGAGCTGTCTCTTGGAAAGGCAAGACATTGCTGGGCTGGTACGCTGCTGGTATGAGTTCATACTGGTTGGAATTGCATCAGTAGGAAGCTGTTTTCCCTAAACACAGTTCATTCCTTTATTATTTTTCCCAGTGCAAAGAGTTACAAAGTTGTCTTTGGCAATGAAATATTCTGAATGTTGTACTGCAGACAAACAAGGTTCAGGCAATGGTTCCTAACATGGGAACCCAATTCTCACAAAATTACAAAGTGTATCTGAGATGGAAGCCTACCTTTCTTGGAAGAGATCTGCCCAAGGCCACAGCTGGTGTGGAACAAAACAGTCCGATGTTTACTCCAGGAGTGGCAAATTGAGATTTCTCACTTGCCACTGCAATGTCACAACTTGCTACAAGCTGACAGCCTGCTGCTGTAGCCAAGCCATTTACTTTGGCAATCACTGGTACTGGAAGTTTCTGGATTAAAGTCATAACCTGCAGGCAGAAAAGAAAGTGGTTGGTTAGTCCACAAAATTTAAACAGTGGCTCTTCTAAAACTTGCAATTGCTTCACACACTTGCTGTGTGAACTTTTCAGGTTTATTAATTGGAATTTAGTAAAAGCAGCTCTCTGCAAAACCTGTTCTAATGCAGAAGACCACTGTGTGTTCCAGTATCTGCTCAGTTGTGTTTATGTAACATGTGCTGGTCTTGCTAACTCAAATGGAATTGGAAAATAAAAGAATGTAAGGCAGGGACACTTGTTAGCAGATGTGCAGGGAGCTTGGCTGCCTCTGCATGCAGATCCAGTGCTCCTTGCTGCGGGAACATGTGTATCCGAGATGTGTATATGACCCCCACCTTCATTTGACCTGTAATGGAAAACTGACAGGAAAATTGTCCCAAGAAATTAAACCAGTCTGTTGCCGGTTTCTGTGTGATCTTGAGCTTGGGTTGATCTCACCCTACCATAATCATTTGATGTCCTACGGTTACTCTGCATAACAGGTAGAGACCTAACCTGCCAGGAAACAATTTTCCCTGCTTGCACTGGACATAAGATGGAAATAAAATCATTTCTTTCTCACACACAAATATACACATATAATCCTTGAAAGCTGGACATCCAACTTCAGACAGCTGAAGTTATGAGAGATAAATTTGTCTTAACTTTTCTAGCACAGGTTCTCCTTCCACACAATGGAACTCAAGAAACTCACCTAATTGTAATGCCTGAAGACAGAAAAAGCTAGTTAATGATTGCAGTCATTATCTGGATTAAAGAAAAATAATCTTACATTAGCACAGTGTAGCGAGATAACAAATTTTCATTTGGCACTTCAATTTCTCCAGTAGATGAAGTCTAGCAAATTTTATGTTGCCTAGTTAAGATTACCTACACCCAGTTTCGAATTTGATTGTCTTCGCCTCTGTGCTTCTGTCTTTGTTTAAAAACAATTTTTCAAGTGAATCTTAAGAAACAAACAAGAGAGTAACAACACGTGCATGTGTGCAAACAACTATAAAGTACTCTCATGGTTATAAAAATTCAAAGGCAACTGCTTCTCCAAAAAATACACAGGTACTTATGGTTTTGTATTTGCAAAGTCTCTGGAGAAGTGATATTCTCAGATGTCTCAAACTTGTATGTGGAGAGTACTTAGTTCTTGGATACTGCATTACATAGTATTGCTAACATCGTTATATGCATGGGGAAACAGAGGTACAGCAGCTGAGATGATCTGCTTAAGATGACCTTCATAGATTGATGTACAAGACAAGGTTCCCAAAAACCTGTTCACTGCTCTGGACCTCCCCGTGTGCTGTAGGCGTGTCATTAGGGTAAGATCTGTTCTCTTTAATTTAAGTGGTGAAAATAAGGAAGACATGATGTCATTTTGGAAGCCTTCAAAAGTACCTTTCTCTCTCTATTGACCAAAAAGAGGTAGAATTCAGTTATTCTACCAGAAAATTAAAATTTAAATATTAAGTAGGATCCTAAATAAAGCTTAAATTAATGTCTCTGTTTCTGTTTCCCTTTAAAGTGCCAAGTAAGACCTTCTTCCTGGATGGGGATAATAGTAAGTTGTGATTCATCAGAACCTTCAATTCCTTTCGGATACTCAATGCAGAGACTTCAAAGCACTTATCACTACCGTCATCATCTGAAAAGGGGCGTGTCATGTCATCCCTTGGATTTAATTTTTTCCTGAACTTGCTCTGCCAGTTTCACAGAAGCCTCTATGTTGGCAGTGACCTCTTGAGAACATCAAGCCCAATCCTCTCTAATCAAGCAGGTTCAGGTAGAGCAGGTTGTCCTGGACTGTTCCAGCTGGGTTCTGAATATCTCTCTATCTATGAATTTCCTGGTCTCAGGAATGTCCATCTGGAAGTGGTACACTGTTTCTTATTTGTAGTAATGCTCCCTTATGAAATGTACTATACCGTAGGGCATCATTCTCACAAAGAAAGGTAGGATTGTTTTTAACTCCTAAATGCTGACATCCTGTCAGGGGTTTTTTGCTATTTCTCATTATTGATCTCGTTATTGTTAAGTGTGCCATACCACTCATTAACCCTGAATATAGCCACAATGCTAGACATACATACAGGATAATTTAAATTCTTCTGGTTCTTAAAGTGAGAAATTTATCAACTCTTGACTTCATGAGATACGGATTTTTTTTCTGCCTGATCCTTCTTATTCTGTGACCCAGAAGCTGCATAGTTCGGTTCACCACTGCCAACATACTGGTGTTGTGCTGTGCAACTGCAAAATTAATGTTAAACTACTGGCTGCTAAATCACTGGACCTTGGCCTATTTCTGATGAAAGGAGTAACCCAACATTCAGTCGTATTTGTCCTTATCAATTTGTGATCAACATGCCAAGATGCAGGCAAAGCTGCCAGGATGATTCCTTTGCATTACACTGAAGGCCCTTCAGTCACAACTCTCACACATGGCTATTACAGCATTTGTTAAATGTGGGCTTAAGAATGTGTACAGAGATCATTATTACTGAAAGAACTAGAAGCAGGATTAGGGGTCAAGTTCTAGTGCTGTTGCAATCAAAGGGATTTTTGCCATTCCCTCCAAAGGCTCCAGGATTGACTTTAGCTTTCCAGCCTCTGGGCCTGTCCCTTTGTAACAAGATCTTGTATGGCCTGCTGGCTGGGCAACTGCCACATCAAAGATGTATTCAGATCTTACTTTCACATTGCCTACTTGATGTTTAAGCTTGTCTCGAGTTATTAGCTAGATACTGGGAAAGAACACTTGATCACAACTGATTTGAAGGTGGAGGTCTCTAGATTTCTAGGAAAAGCATGGCCCAAATGCTCAGCTGCAAGGAATACTGGCTAACGTAAGGAACATGCTGTGACTGTACCCACTGTAGATAACAGGCACATTGGCATTTGACCCCTTTTATCTGCATGTAGAGAAATCCAGGGATGCTGGGATCAGGTACCAAAAAGGCTGAGTAGCAAAAAGCAAGGATCTGGAGCAACAGTCTATGTGTTAGCTAGCAGATGTCCCTCCTTAAATCAATATAATTTATTGTTCTTAATATCAGGCAAAAGAGGTGGCTCTTAAGAGGAATGGCTTACCTCTGCGCATATTTCAAATACTTGGGAATGATGCTTCACATCATCTTGACTTGACAGTTCCTTCAAATCATGGCCGGAACAAAATACAGGTCCTTCAGCTACAAGGAATTTCATGAAACAAATGAATTAATCAAGAAACCAGGGCCGGGGACATATCAATGCCCCTGCTAAAGATATATCAATGAGATGACCATGGTCAAAAAGGAGCTTGGGGAGGGAGTTTTACACACAATTCGACAGGTTGCCTCTGGGTTTTAACAACTTTAAATTGCCACAGTAACGCCCACAAACATGTCTAAAGGTCTAATTTTACCTCCATTCCAAGTTCACTCTATCAAAAATAAGGCACTGCACACCTCTGAGCCCTGTCTCTTGTAATACTGTACTACTGGAGCACGGCTGGAGTGCTCTGCTCTCAGAGTAACAGATAAAGTTAGTCCCTCTTTTCTGTACCCAGCATTAATGATTAACTTTTGCTAAATAAGCATGAAGATTTTTGTGTCATGGTGTTCAATGCCACAACGGTAAGAAAAAAAAAAAAGACAAAAGGTTGTTCTGGTGGAGGAGAACCAGACAGGTTGCTGGAGCATCTTTTCCTCCACTGTCATCTAAAGAATCCCAAAAAACATGCTCAGGATTTAGGCAGCAAAAGAACAGGTTTCCTGTAGACCTAAGTTTTGGATTTGCTTGCCTTCAGTGGCAGCTAAGATTAAAACATCCCTTATGGGTAGACTACAGTTTACAACAAAGTTTTCCTTTGTCATGAGAACAACTGCCATAAGAACAAACCATCTGATGCTTTTGAATCCTTCAGAACTTCTCAGTTATTCGTATGGATGTTACATTTCCAGCTACAGCTATGCAGATACAACCTTATGTACAAAGACCAGATTATTGTGACATACTCTAATCAGAAATAACCACAAAATGGTTATTATTGCTCATGGGTTCAGCAATACATACCTGGAAATTAATCACATCTGCATTTGTGCCTCACTGAAAAAGAATCCAGTAAAAGGGCTGTGTTGAAGACTCAACACATTCCCTGAAAAGTCTTTTATTTTATTGAGATTTCTTCTTTTGCATCTGTTCAGCACGGGAATTGGAAATCAATAGGAAAATGCCATTTCTTTTTAAACTTAAAGAAAAAAGAATGAAATCCTGCTCACAAACTCCTAGAATACTGTACTCCCAAAAAAGAACCTGAAACATTCCACAATATGTGCATCTGCAGTTTGAAACACTAAATACATATATTTAGACTCTCCCCTGTGAAGTTAGGTTACTTCCCTGCTCCTGTGTGTGTGCACAAACACACAGTATTTTCCTCTATGTACAGGAAACAAATCAATAAACCTGTTTCTCCAAGAGGTTTGGAAGGAGGGCAAGGGAAGGTTAACTTAAAATAGCAGGGGGAAAAAAAGATGGCTTAAGAACAGCTCCCATTTCATTATCTTTGACAACTCCACAGGTTAATAACTAAATGGAAGAGAACTGTAACAGGCTCTGAGAGATAATGTTTTACATCTGCAGGCTACAGGTCACTACAGTATCGATATTATGGTCACTCCTTCAGCTGAGAGTTTTAAAGCTCGTTTTGACAAACTGGTGGCAAATATAATGATGGTGATCCTGGCTTAGAGTAGGGGAAACAGAATACACAATCTGAAAAAACCTCAAACCTTGTTTCTTACAGCCAATACCTCCTACTGATAGCAACAAAAGCCATACCAACTCATCCCGCTCCTGCATGAAAACCGGAGTCTGGGAATGATCTTTTGTTTGATAACCATTAAAACCTGTATTTTCCCAATTAAAATATTCTTTACAGACAGTTAATAAATGAAGAAAACCCCTAGTTTATTTTAAACCTAGTGATAGGACAAGAGGAAACGGCCTCAACTTGTACCAGGGGAGGTTTGGATCAGACATCAGGAAAAAAATTCTTCACTGAAATGGTTATCAGGCAATGGAACAGGCTGCCCAGGGTAGTGGTGGGGTCACCATCCCTGGAGGTATTTAAAAGACAGGTGGATGAGGTGCTCAGGGATATGGTTTAGTAGTGGCCAGGTATGGTTGGACTCAATAAGTCTTTTCCAACCAAATTATTCTGTGACCTCCTTAATGTTTGTTCACAAAGGGAAGAAGCTGAACAACTGTAAATACGGCATAACCCAATTGAAATACTGACATTTTTTAATGTGTTTCTGCAGCGCTTCTCCTTACACTTGTCAACTATCTACAAAAATATAATATACTCCAAGTTGACTCTTACTGCCACGTTGAAAAATAAGGAATTAAGCAGGTGAGAGTGGGAATTAGGATGATGGAACTGTTGGAATGGGTCCACAGGAGGGCTACAAAGATGATCAGAGGGCTGGAGCACCTCTGCTAAAGGGGTCTACAAGAAGCTGGGGAGGGACTTTTTGCAAGGTCATGTAGCAACAGGATGAGGAGGAATGGCTTTAAATTGAAGGAGAGAAGATTAGACTTTAGATTTGACATTAGGAAGAAATTCTTCATGATGAGGGTGGTGAGGCACCGGCACAGGCTGCCCAGGGAAGTTGTGGCTTCCCCATCCCTGGAAGTGTTCCAAGGCCAGGCTGGATGGGGTCTTGAGCAGTCTGCTTTGGTGGGCTTTGAACAACCTGATCCAGTGGGAGTCGTCCCTGCCCATGGCAGAGGGGTTAGAACTGGATGGGCTTTAACATCCCTTCCAACTCAAATCATTCTATGATTCCATGATCTAATTAAGAGATGGGTCCACAGAGTAGCGTCACATGCAGGATGTCCTGCCCATTCCTCGACGGCTGTGAACACCATGCAAGCTCATTCCTGAACCATTTTCCGTCTCTCTGTGAGATACTCTAGTGTAAACTCCATATTATTATTATTATCATTCCAAACCCTACCTCCCTACCCCTTCCATCGGCCTGAGGGAGGGAGGGAGGCACCTGAAATGATGATGACACGGAGCTCTTTACTCTTGACATCATGCAGGAGGTCTTCCCGCAGGGACTGCAGCATGCCAAGGGACAGGGCATTCCTCCTCTTTGGGTTGTTGAGGATGACATTGCTATGGGAAGAGGATAAAGGCACAGGTTATGGTTAAGGAAAACGAGGGGCGCAGGGATGGGAGTGCAGCGAAAGGGGCACAAGGAGAGGTGGGGTGGGGAGAGGGGTGTGGGATGATTCTGCCTCTCTTGAGACCTTATCTGGAGTAATGCAATCACTTCTGGAACCCTCAACATAAGAAAGATATGGAATTGTTGGAGTGGGTCCAGAGGAGGGCTATAGAGATCATCAGAGGGCTGGAGCACCTGCGCTATGAGGACAGGCTGAGGGAGTTGGGGCTGTTCAGCCTGGAGAAGACCCCAAAGAGATCTTATAGGGACCTGCGAGTACCTGGAGGAGGCTACAAGAAAGCTGGGGAGGGACTGTTTACAAAGGCTTGTAGCAAAAGGATGAGGGGCAAATTGGAGAGAGGCAGATTTACACTAGATATAAAGAATTTCTTCACTATGAGGGCAGTGAGGCCCTGGCCCAGGTTGCCCAGGGAAGTTGTGGCTGCCCCATCCCTGGAGGTGTTCAAGGCCAGGTTGGATGGGGCCTTGGGTAACCTGGTCTAGTGGGAGGTGTCCCTGCCCATGGTAGGGGGGTTGGAACTGGGTGATCTTTAAGGTCCCTTCCAATCCAAACCATTCTGTGATCCTAAGACGCAGGGATGGGATGCTGGGAGTGGGGTGCAGGGACCAGGAGGCAAGGGGGGGGCAAGGAGAGGGACGCAGGGAGAGGGAGTGTAGGGAGAGGGGGACAGGGATAGAGTCGCAGGGATGGGAATAGAGGGAGAGGGACGCAGGGAGATGTTTGCAGGAAGAGGAGTGGAGGGAGAGGAGCAGATGGAGAGGGGCACAGGGAGAGGGGGTGCAGGAAGAGGAGCGGAGAGGGTCCCAGGAAGAGAGGGGCAGAGATAGGAGCACAGGGACAGGGGCGGGGAGAAGCAAGGGCCGGGAGGACAAGGTGGGGGCAGAGAGAGTGTCGTAGGGAGAGTTTCGCAGGGAGAGGGTCGCAGCGCCGCCCCCTCTCACCGCACGCCCCCCTCCTGCCGCCGCAGCGTCGGCCGCTCCCTCCCCGCCGCCGTCGCCGCTCCCGCCGCCCCGCGCGCCAGCCCGGCCCCGCGCGCCCGCAGCCGCCCCAGCGCCGCGGCCATGGCTGAGGGGGGGCGGGGAGAGCGGCGGGGAGGGAGGAGGCAGCGGGAGCTGCTGGGGCGGCGTGCGGCGTGTTGGCCTGGAAGGGACCTTAAAGATCATCCAGTTCCAACCCTCTGACATGGGCAGGGACACCTCCCACCAGAGCAGGCTGCCTAAGGGCCCATCCGACCTGGCCTTGGACACCTCCAGGGATGGGGCAGCCACAACTTCTCTGGGCAGCCGGGGCCAGGGCCTCACCACCCTCAGCGTGAAGAATTTCTTTCCAATGTCTAATCCAAATCTTCCCTCCTCCAATTTAAAGCCATTCTCCCTTGTCCTTTCACTACATGGCCCTGTAAAAGGTTCCTCTCCAGGTTTTTTGTAGCCCCTTCAGCTACTGAAAGGTCACTCTAAGGTCTCCTCTGCGCCTTCTACAGGCTGAACAACCTCAACTCTCTCAGCCTGCCTCATATGAGAGGTCCTCCAGCCCTCTGGTCATCTTAGAGGCCTCTGGACCTGTTCCAACACTTCCATATCCTTATGTTGGGGATACCAGAACTAGACACAGTACTCCAGGTGGGATCTCTTGAGAGCAGAATAGAAGGGGAGAATCCTTTCCCTTGACCTGCTAGCCATGCTTCTTTTTATGCAGCCCAGGACACAATTGGCCTTCTGGACTGCAAAGGAACATTGCCAGCTCATTCCAAGCTTCTCATCAATGAGCATCCCCAAGCCCTTCTCCACAGGGTTGCTCTCAATCACATCTTCCCCTATCCTGTATTGAAACTGCAGATTGCCTTGACCCAGGTGTAGGACCTTGCACTTGGTCTTGTTGAATCTCATGAGGATCACACAGACCCACTTCTCCAGCTTGCCTAGGTCCCTGGGGATGATATCCTGTCCTTCTTGTGTGACAACTATATCACTCAACAATGTGTACAACCTGGAACACAGGAATTGCCACCTGATCATGAGGAAAACTTCTTTACTTTTGAGAGCACTGGAACAGGCTGCCCAGGGAGGCTGTGGAGTCTCTTCTGGAGACATTCAACATCCACATGGACACATTCCTGTGCAACCTGCTGGAGTTGAACCTGCTTTATAGAATCAGAATCATGGAATCACTAGGTTGGAAAAGACCTTTGAGATCATCATGCCAAACTGTACCTGTCCACTACTAAATCAAATCCCTAAGCACTTAATCTACCTGTCCTTTAAATACCTCCAGGGATGGTGACTCAGCCACCTCCCTGGGCAGCCTGATAACCCTTTCAGTGAAGAAATTTTTCCTTATGTCCAATCTGAACCTCCCCTGGTGCATCTTGAGGCCATTCCCCCTTGTCCTATCACCTGTCACTTGGAAGAAGATACTAATACCCACCTTGCTAATAAGCTCCTTTCAGACAGTTGCAGACAGTTAGCAGGAGGTTGGACTGGATGAGTTCCAGAGGTTCCTTTGATCACAAAAATGTTGGCAAATAAACTCTCCAAGGCTTGTTTTGGATTTTTAGAAAGCAATCATCTTTTAATCATGCCTGGGCAACATGAGGGAGCGATCTCCATCAAACATGTGCAGTGAGACAAGAGCCAGTTTCAGTTTGTATTTCCCACTGACTTGCATATGTATAAATTTTCCCAGAAATCTTATGTATATTTTATTACTTTCCAAAGACTAATTTTAATGTGATTATGAATTTCACAACAGTCAGATCTCTTGCTAATTTGGAGCTTTGGGACCAGCCCTCTGTCTGGCCTTGCGTTGGAGATAAGGAAAGACTGCAGACAGGGGTGATTACATAAGAAGACACATCTGTTCAGCACAGATCACACTGAACACAAAATATTATCTCCAAAGAATGAACAGTGTCTGGAAAAACACACTTTGAAAAAAACACCATGCAGTCAGAGGGACGTTCTGTCGAACTTTCAGAAAAATACAGTTGAAATGAAAATTTACTTTAGCTTAAGAAAAATATTCTTCTCTTTGTAATAGTAACTATTTCTTGAATCACCCTGCTTTTTGAAAGTTAGACAGAATGTGGTATGCAGAAAGAATGGGATTGCGTTGAGGCCAAGAGGAACCAATAAGGGATGAAATTCAGTACTACAGGGTTTGGGATCATATACTTGGGAACTAATGAGATAGATCACAATTCATTCAGCAGGAGCTCGTAATTTGGAAATGGGTGTGGAGAAGATCTTGGGTATCTTAAGTTGGTTCCACAGAGTCAGTCTGTGATCTATATGACGCATACAAGAAACAAAAAGGCAAATGTGATTTTAAGAGGTGATTTTAAAATTCAAATGCGATTTTAAAATTAAAAGTATTTTAGGGGCATACAGGTTCATTTGCAGCTCATCTCGATTGGTGCTTCTGGTCACCCTCATTCAAGAAGCCAAACTAAAAGAGGGGCAGAGAGAACAGGTGAAGGGTAGAATGGAGACTCTATTATGAGGAGTTAAAGGAGTGTTATTTCTTGAGTCTAGCAAAACAAATATGAAAAGTCTTATGACTGCAGTCTGTGGAGGACAGGCATTTTGCAGTCTGAGAAGGCGGAAGGCTATGTAAGGTGCAGAACTCCACTGGCACTATTGCAAACAAGTCTACACCGAACATTAACATATCTGAGTCAGAAATGAAGGAAGAAAGATACTGCCACTAAAGCGAGACTGTGAAACAGCCCTGCCATAGGAGCCACATGGTTAAAATCTGTTTTGTTTTTTTGGTTTGGTTTTTTTAAGAAGGAGCTCAAGAGTCTTCTGAAAGGGGTTATGTGATGTCTCTGCCTAGGTTACCCTAAGGATGTATTTGGGATAATGTGTCTCTCACCGTCTGTTTCTACTGAAACACAAACCTCTCCTTTGCCAGCTACTGGTATGAAGCATAGTAAATCTTTCTAGTTTGAGAAAAGTACGGCTCTCTGAAGACCCCAATTACTCAAAATAGTTCTTCCAAAAAATGTCAGTTTGTAATGTAACCTCTCACATTTCTTTCATGTTTCTGTTCTCTCTTTACTCTCAAGAGCAATGACCTCTCTTTCTTCACACCTGGCTCAGGCAGTCTCCTGGGAAAGAAGCAGCTGTGCAGATGATGCAGCTAGTGAACAACCTCATCTGCCATGCGATGCTGACAGGCCCAAAGATGAAGCAGTATTGTTGAAGGAGATACAGGCTCCCACAGCCATAATTCCCTGCTCTTCTTTATCATGCCTACTTTTCATGTATCCTTTCCAAAACACTAGGAGAAAGTATTAGTAACTGAAGTGTTTTATGAATTGAAGTGCTTTATTACCCGAAAGAGGGTAGATTTTGATTAGATATTTGGAAGAATTTTTTTCCTGTGAGGGTAGTGAAGTACTGGCACATGTTGTCCAGAGAAGTTGTGGCTGCCCCATCCCTGGAGGTGTTCAAGGCCAGGTAGAATGGGGCCTTGAGCAGCCTGACCCATGGTGGTGGGGTTGGAACTGGATGGGCTTTAAGGTTCCCTCCAAACCATTCTGTGATCTTTTGAAGTCTTCATTGTTTGTGCTCCATTTTCTGGCAGAGCCGTAGGTACCCTTAAAATAAAATAGATACGTGTCTAGCATATGTTCCTTGTAAATGTAAATCTGTGGTGCTTCTGCTTCCTGTTCTCCCTGTTCTTGTGATTTTTGCAAAGTACTTGCCGGTTTCCAAATGTGTCTCTAGTTTTCATCAGTATCTGTTGAACCCCTGCAGCTTCTTCCAAATGTGGTGGCAATTGTGGCTTTTCAGTTCTGAGTATCAGCCTCATAAAAGAACATATTTCCTTATACAGATAGTAACAGCTTAGTGTGGGGCTGCACTTTCTGCTTACTGATTTTATAACGCCTAAAACAATGACCCAAATGATTCCTGGGCTTTGTGGCTCTACTCAATAGCAACAGTGGGTTTATATACATTTTAAAGCATTGAAGGACACTGCCAGGTCTGAAAGGTAGGTCTGCACTGGACTTTTTCCATTTGCCCATTCTCATTTTCTCATGGTTGGTTGTACCTCAGTCATTTCCTAAGAAGTTCTTACAAAAATATGTGATAGGAATTGGCAGCAAAAAACCCACAAAAACCAACAAACCTGTTTGGAAGAAAATCAGATAACTTTAAATAGATCACAGCAGATTTCAAAGTCCCTGCTTGGTGTGGCAAAGGCCAGCACACACAAGACACGATGTGTATGTTAGCTCTGAAAGGAGTTCTTAGTCTCCTGCAACTCTGACCAGTGACCTCTTTCACACTGGCCTTGTGAATTACAATCTTTTTTTTTAACTTTCATTTCCTTCTTTTTCCCAGTATTCTTGTCCTTTTTCTGTTCATCTCCAATGAAAGATTTTTTTTTTTGTCTTCTCCAAGAAGCTGCTTTTTATTACAGTATTTCCAGCTCCCTGGAAATTCTGTTCTTTTTCACTGTGATTGACAACCTCATGTTTCCTTTCACACCCACCCCCATTACAGGTTTTTTTTTTTTTTTCTGCAGTTTCTCCAATACATTAAACAGACCTGCTGCTGCCTTCTCTGAGACAGTGTTGGGGAAAAAAACCCTTTTCTGATTTCAAATAGCTTTCCTTTTTATAGCATTTGCTAGCAGAATTGTGGTTACGGCTGAGCTGGAGACAACCCAGAGCCAGGATTGCAAGCACCAGAAGGGGCTTTTGTAACCTTTAGCTGTATTGATCCTTCATGTAAAATAAAAAGGGAGGTGATAAGGGACATAACACAACTTTGTTGCTGCATCATTACAGAATTTTTCAGAGTATCATGCTGTGCTGGGAAAAGTTGTTTCAGAATTTACCTATACTTAGCTGGTGTCTTCATTCTGATGTTGCCAGATAGCATGCATGGACAAAAAAGACAGTGTACAGGATTCCCCTCTTTATGAAGCACAAATATTTATTTGGGTCTTTATTTCCTTGGCTTCCATTGAGCCCAGATGCAACAAACACCTCATAGGAGCACCTACATCACCGTAAAACAGAAGCTCATTCCAGGAAAAAGGCAGACGTTTTTGGGATGAGGCTGAAATGTAAAACATACATATGTAAATGAGTAAATATTTACATAAAGACACTACTACCTATTGATTGGGATTTTGTGATGAAAAACTTGGACTATTTTATGGAATGTGAAGCAGGCATATCCCCTGCAGCTTAATGCAAATTATTTCTCATGAAATGCTGTCGTTCCCCGAGGATCTTGTGACCTGATTTTCAATACTGCTGAAGGTATTCAAATTCCACTGGGAGCCAGAGGGGTTCAGCACTTTGAAAACCCAAGGACTGCTTAATTCTGATCAGGTGTGTAGTAGTTCCAGGATAACAGGGAGAGCAGGGCCCTGTTCTTGCACCCAAGCCAAGGAAAATGATTTATTTTCCTGCTTTGTGAGGTCTGCTAGCAAAGAAACAGATTAGGGCACTATGGTTTCTCTGGTGTGAAACCCTCCAAGACTGACTAAAGAAAAGATGAAGAAAAATGTTGCATATTTCTTAGCTTTTAGGCAAAGGACACTGAACTGAGTCCAGCACTAAGCAATGGGTGATGTCCATAGACCATTTTTCACTATATCCTTACATAATTAAGTTTTCTATACTGGTGTTAAGATAGAAATAGCATAAAAACTTCAGGACAACACTCAGTTAGGCTGGGATTTTCTAAGGGCATGAAGTGAAGGGCTCTTTCTTCTGCCTGTTCTGGAACTCACGTGACGCTGCTACCAAACCTTCTTTGGGTCTTAGCCTTGTTTTTGTTTTTTTTTATTTGAAAATATATTCTGATTTATGTTAGCTACAGAAAGACATGTCATGCATCAGTCCTTTCTTTAGAAAGAGGCGCTTCTTTCTGGTAATTAACAGTTCTAAAATTAGTGTATTTCAGATTTCCAGAATGGCTTAGTCTGTACTCTAAGAAAAAGTGATTTCTTTAAATTATTGATTATTCTGCTAAAAGAAAGGACTCAAATACAATTTTAACTCCATGACTGCTATTGATATTTTGCAATAACTCAATGCTTGCCACTCCAGTCAGGCTCGTATGAAGTCCCTACCTGGCAATAACACTGTCTCCTGTAATTACATTTAGCTTCAGCAAACAAGCCAGTGTCCTGTTTGGCTTTGACATTAAACATAGAACTTCCAGTGTCATTACTGCTGCAATATTTTTGCAATTACTGCTCAGAGCTTTTCCCCTGTCACTGTGTGGCAGCACTGCTCCACGTAATAGGTTCTATTAATACTTTCCCTTCAGTTTAAGGTGAATGATCAAAGCCCTTTTGTCACTAGCCCCATACCTGCTCCTCTTTATTTGCTGTTTTTCACTCATCCTCCCTGTACTCTTTTTTCATCCTTCATTGTCCTCACTTTCTCAGAGGTTTTCAAGTGATTCATAGCTCTCTGGCTTTAGCATTAGATTCTTCGTATGTGCCTTCCAATTATGAGATTCTTAAGATGTGAACAATGATCAGAATTATGAAGTATATGGGAGGCTATAATAGGCTTGGGAAAAAAAAGGTGGTATTCATTCCTATCCTCAGAGTAGCTAACTTTAGGCTCCCAATTTAGGTGCTTAAACCTGCAAGGCTCCCTGCACAATCAATAGAGGCTGTGCTCCTCTGCAGGGCTGGTCAGCATCTAAATTAGATGCCTGCCCCCAGTGCCTCTCCAGGCTGCCTGCTTCTCTCTTTTGTTTGCAAGGGAAAGCGGTCAGATGCCTCTCACAGATGGTGTGAATATTTCCTTGACCCACACAGAAGCTACAAATGCTGATCTCACCCAGGGACCTCACTGGAAGAATGGAGCACCAGAATCTTCCCAGTCTGATGACCCTTTGACTATATCTCAGGCTTCACTTCCAGATGTCAGTGTCTCTCTGCTGTTGTATGGATTAAAACATTGCTATGAAAGAAGATGTGAACGGTGAACTGTAGCTGGGGACAAGAGCAAAAATTTGTGCTTGGGAATAGCCACTGTTGGGTGGTTTTGCTCCAAGCCATGTTTGCAAATGACAGTTCTCACCACAAGATTGCACCCTCTGCCCACCTTGTCCCCACTTTTGGTAGTAACTTCCATATCAAGAGATGTTGAGTTTTCTGGACTCTTCCAGTTCACATGTTTCCTGCCATTTGGCAAGTTTTCAGCTTGTTTAATTTTCTTTAATCCCTTTACTTTTCACCCCATAGCAACCACCAGAGGCATTGTATTAGCACTGGGGAAAACATCAATTTATTTTCAACGAAATAAGATTTTTACCCAATAAGAATAATAAAATCTTACAAGTGTGAGTTTTATAGAGAAACAGGAGAAGGACATAATCCTAATAGTTACTGTTTTCTTGGTACCACCAAAGTTGGAATAGTCATGGGGATAGCACAGATAAAACCCATCTTGTGTGGAAAAGTTAACACAGTCACATAAAAATTAGTTCATTTAGGAGCTGAAGCTGGGCATGTCAGTACCAGACTGGGGTGAGAGGAGAAAGATGCTTTCAAGTGTCCTCAGGTGAAACGTTTTTTGCAAGGGGCTTGTTCCAGAACACTGCTCAGTAATGGGTTGTCACTGACTTACGCATCTCAATGTGGTACATCTTATCTTACATCTTATCTGCCCTGTGCTGTGTCAAATGTGGCAGCCACAAGGCAGAACAGGGAATTACCAGCAATGCTGCTGACTTCTCATATGTATTTTCTTCCCTGGTAGGGAACACCAGGTAAGAGTTTGGGCTCAGACTATAAGGCAGCTGGCCCCAATGCCCTCACTACACTGTCTTATCTTATCAAGGCCACACATGTTAAATCACAGTGTGCTGGCACTAAGGAAGGGGCGATGCCCTGACTGAACACAGCTGTCTGATATTGTAGAGAAACATCCTGTAACTCTCTGTGTCAAAGGGCTCACGGTTCCTGTTTCCAGGCAACATTAATACATAATTAAAGAAAATTACTTGGTGCTTAGGGAATACTATCCCACAAATTAAAAGGGACATTTTAATAATAAAGGATTATTTAAGTTTTGAAGGAAAAACCAAAGTTCAGGGAATTATGTCTGCCATTCACACAGAGCTGTCAAGGAGCTTGGAAGAGATCTTAAAAGTTGCAGGAAAATTATTGCTGAGGAGAACAAAAAACGAAAAATGAATGCTTACTACGAGGAAAAGGCTGCAGCATGAGTTCAGTGATCATCTGTCTCTTGTGACCTACAGACCAATTAATCAGCATGTCTGTGCCAATTGATATGCTTCTCTTGAAGGCGGACCCAGCCTTGCCTCTCACCCAGCAAGCAGTTACGGGTCATGGAAGGCACAACGAGACACAATGTGTTTCTATACATGCCAAACAGGGACACTGAAAGAATTATATATAAGGGGAACTTAAGGTTACTGTGACAATGAATGACTGAACTAAAATTTGTAGAAAACAGTCTTTACCAGTTCCATAGTTGAAGAAATAATCATGTCGCCACATCCTTAGCACTCTGCATCACCCAGGCTCTCACTCTCTCACCATACCTCCAGTCATACCTCCTGATCATCTTGTCCACTAATTGAGCAAGATGTGCTGTGGTGTGAAGAGCGTAGGGCTTTGGCAGGTCAAACACAAGAGCTGATTTCCCAGTGAACTCTGCACCTTTTCTCTTATTAGAGGTGATAATTTGGGTCTCTAGTCTCTGTCCAGACATCGATGTTCTTAAAAGAGGCAGATAATTATGATCACAGATAACCCCAGCCTGC
The DNA here is from genome assembly GCA_013389865.1 of Piaya cayana. NCBI lineage: Eukaryota > Metazoa > Chordata > Aves > Cuculiformes > Coccyzidae > Piaya > Piaya cayana. The sequence goes on from WAAB01008331.1 coordinate 18,330, forward strand.
TGTTGTGGCTGCCTCATCTGTGGAGATGGTAAAGACCAGGTTGGATGAGACTTTGAGCAACACAATCCAGTGCAAGGTGTCCGTGCCCATGGCAGGAGGGTTGGATGATCTTTAAGGTCCTTTCCAACCAAAACCATTCTATAAGGTTTAAAAGGCAGGTAGATGAGGTGCCTGGGGAGCTGATGATTTCTAAGGTCTTTCCTAACCTTATGATTCTATGATAATTCTGTATAGCAGCAGACAAAAAGTCTGATCATACTTCCAAAGGAAACCAGAATAAAAAAATCCCTCCAGGACAATGTTAATCTCCTACATTTTAAATTACACTGTTGTTTTCATGAAGAAAAAACTGCCCAACAGCAACACTACAGTAAAACAGAGATCTTCATCACCATGTAACTTTTATTGAGAGCTGGGCTGATCAGTACTGGAAAGTTTCTTAATACGGCAATTAACTTATCAATTATCAATGAACATTTTACTGAACTAATCACATTAGTGAATTTTCAGAGTTCCATCTATTTAAACGCCCAACTGACTTGTTTATCTTGGTTTTTATTTCAAGTTTTAAATTACACTTGTATGAGAAACTTGTGCTTGGGCTTCACAAGACAGCAGGAGAGATGTATGCATGCCAGTTTCCTCCTCTCTTTTCATCAGAGGCAAGGAAATGAAACACTTCCCCAATTTACATCCTATTTCATCCCACTGACTTTAATTTACTTAAATCTGGGTTCATTATTTGGCCAATTAGATCTGTACAGTATGCAAAATATGAGGGTTTGGCTAGGTCTCTTTACCATAATGTAGTTTAATATATCACTTATTTTAAAACATAGCTACCTTTTCCATCAGTATTTATGTGCTTAATTCTGAAGGACGCCAAAAAA
>WAAB01008331.1:19257-37149 GCA_013389865.1 Piaya cayana
CACAATGTGTTTCTATACATGCCAAACAGGGACACTGAAAGAATTATATATAAGGGGAACTTAAGGTTACTGTGACAATGCATGACTGAACTAAAATTTGTAGAAAACAGTCTTTACCAGTTCCATAGTTGAAGGAATAATCATATCGCCACATCCTTAGCACTCTGCATCGCCCAGGCTCTCACTCTCTCACCATACCTCCAGTCATACCTCCTGATCATCTTGTCCACTAATTGAGCAAGATGTGCTGTGGTGTGAAGAGCGTAGGGCTTTGGCAGGTCAAACACAAGAGCTGATTTCCCAGTGAACTCTGCACCTTTTCTCTTATTAGAGGTGATAATTTGGGTCTCTAGTCTCTGTCCAGACATCGATGTTCTTAAAAGAGGCAGATAATTATGATCACAGATAACCCCAGCCTGCTGTTGTGGCTGCCTCATCTGTGGAGATGGTAAAGACCAGGTTGGATGAGACTTTGAGCAACACAATCCAGTGCAAGGTGTCCGTGCCCATGGCAGGAGGGTTGGATGATCTTTAAGGTCCTTTCCAACCAAAACCATTCTATAAGGTTTAAAAGGCAGGTAGATGAGGTGCCTGGGGAGCTGATGATTTCTAAGGTCTTTCCTAACCTTATGATTCTATGATAATTCTGTATAGCAGCAGACAAAAAGTCTGATCATACTTCCAAAGGAAACCAGAATAAAAAAATCCCTCCAGCAAGGTGTCCGTGCCCATGGCAGGAGGGTTGGATGATCTTTAAGGTCCTTTCCAACCAAAACCATTCTATAAGGTTTAAAAGGCAGGTAGATGAGGTGCCTGGGGAGCTGATGATTTCTAAGGTCTTTCCTAACCTTATGATTCTATGATAATTCTGTATAGCAGCAGACAAAAAGTCTGATCATACTTCCAAAGGAAACCAGAATAAAAAAATCCCTCCAGGACAATGTTAATCTCCTACATTTTAAATCACACTGTTGTTTTCATGAAGTAAAAACTTCCCAACAGCAACACTACAGTAAAACAGAGATCTTCATCACCATGTAACTTTTATTGAGAGCTGGGCTGATCAGTACTGGAAAGTTTCTTAATATGGCAATTAACTTATCAATTATCAATGAACATTTTACTGAACTAATCACATTAGTGAATTTTCAGAGTTCCATCTATTTAAACGCCCAACTGACTTGTTTATCTTGGTTTTTATTTCAAGTTTTAAATTACACTTGTATGAGAAACTTGTGCTTGGGCTTCACAAGACAGCAGGAGAGATGTATGCATGCCAGTTTCCTCCTCTCTTTTCATCAGAGGCAAGGAAATGAAACACTTCCCCAATTTACATCCTATTTCATCCCACTGACTTTAATTTACTTAAATCTGGGTTCATTATTTGGCCAATTAGATCTGTACAGTATGCAAAATATGAGGGTTTGGCTAGGTCTCTTTACCATAATGTAGTTTAATATATCACTTATTTTAAAACATAGCTACCTTTTCCATCAGTATTTATGTGCTTAATTCTGAAGGACGCCAAAAAAGACCATTTCTAGCTAGCAATCTAAATTCCACTTATTTTTATTTATTCTCATGTTGGAAGCACCTTTTGTACTTGGCACGTTTAGCTGTAGGAACCCAGGAACCTCAACTGAGAGTACTGTTCTCAGCAGGAACCTTCAGGGAGATGAACAGCGTACATTTGGACATCTGCAGTAAACAAAGGAATATATGGGGCTGTGAAGTTGAAATTTCAAGTTCTTCATGTTTTTCCTGAACAGACAGATCTGGTTGTTGACAGTGACATGAAGTTTCATTTGAATTGCTGAGGATATAAGAGCGTCTGAATTGCAAGCTAGCTGAATCTTGGTCCTGTTTGAAGCTGATGGCTGGGTTCTTACATACTTCACTTGCATCAGGTTTTCTGGACCTGGCACAGCAATTCTCAAGCACAGAAACACGTGGCAACTCATGACAGTTCATGAAGACTTACTTTCAGCTTTTGGATATGCAATGTTGATAACATCTGTGCAGTCTCAGAACCACTACAGTATGAAGTGGAATTAAGACAGCACCTTGGCTCCCCGGTGCTCCCAAAATTGCAGAGCAGTCTAAATACATAATTGCACAGCTTTTTGATAGCAGAAGACCAACTGCTCTTCTTCAATGAACATTAACATTAATCAGTCGTCCAGGTCTGGATCAATCTATAGAAGTGAAATTACAGGGGCAGTAGGAAGGTAAATCATGTTTATTACATGAGTACCTAAGGCTGAGAAAGGATGAGGCTCCCCACCACAAGACACTATATTCCCTGCTCCAAAAAAACCCCTCAGAGCTGGATAAAAGCAGCCTAATATCTATGTAAAAGTGAAGGCTGCAATTTGATAGCAAGTATGTACATTATGTAGTCTTATGGTGATGTAAGACTAGTTATGAGAATAGAAATGGAAAGAAAAGAGAAAGGAGAAGAGATACTGAAAAGAGGATTGTTGGAGTAACAGGAGTGGAAAGAAGCTGATGTAAAGAGATTGTGAATACAGGGGCAGGAATAACCGACCAGTGGCAGGGGCAAGAGTGGTGGTGTCACTCCTGCCTCAACAGCTGTTCCAGTGACTGGCTTTTGCCCAGTCTGAAATCCGGCTGCCCCAGAAATAGGGACTGCTGTCATTTTAAATGGAAGCCAGAACATACATAGTTGGTTTTTTTTCCTTCTGAACTTCCTTCTTTAACAGACTTAAGGAGTGAAACACATAGCGTACACAGAGGGACATTTGCAGAAACGCATTGAAAATATTGGCCCAGATCTTCAAATTTAGGAACTAAAACTAAGTATCCACAAGCTAAATTGGAGCAAATCTAGTGCTGGTTTTAAATTAAATCTGGCTGCTTACGGCCTTAATGATCACGTGACACAAAAATAGAGATGTTTTTATACCTCCTTGTTTCTTCACTATGTCAGCTCTAGGCCACTTCAGTATTTGTTCTCTGCTGAGGGAGTTCTCCCATAACACATGGAGCTGTCTGTTTATTTCTTCCATCTGCTCCTGTCTGCTAGAGCTGGGATTAGAATTTGTCTTGAGGAGTTCCCATTTTCTTTTTATAGCTTCACATTGATTCACCATGGGAAGAGTTTCAGGTACAAGGAAAGTTGCAGGCTGTGACTTACATCCTGCTCAGCTCCAGCTTCCACTAATTTGTGAAAAAAGACTGATGTGCAACCAAGAGGATAATTTGGTCTTGTTCCTGTTGTTAGACCTCCATAACACGATATTGTTCAAAATAGGTTTCTGGCTTTTGGAAGCTTATTATCATCATTAGGAGACTCTGTTATTCTTTGAAAGAAGAAGTAGGTTTTGACAAAGAATAATTCTCCTCTCCATATCCTCATGCTTACTGCTCCCCTTCCAGTTATGTCCAAACATGATAGCTGGAACAAAAAAGCCAGTCTCCTTTCTTTGTATGGACAGGTAATTTGCACCTGCACTCTGTCCAGTACTCTGGATAAATTTAAAAGTGGGTTTTTTGGACCTGTTTCTTTGATCCAAACAACTCCTGTTCCCCCAAAGGAAATAAAACAATGCCCAATCCTGCAAAGAAAACAGTGAAGAACAAGATATTCTTTTAATACTTTTTTTTGAAAAGGTATGCTCACTTAGAAACTTCAGGTAGAGCTGATTCAGCTGGGGGTAGGAGAATGTGGTGGATGAGCCCCTTGCAGTTATGTTTTCTATGATAAGATGATTGGAAAAGGACAATTATCAGCAATATCCAATGTGCACACAAGAGCAGATTTGGAGTGCTGCCTGATTACAAGGTATTTGTCTAACATTCATTGTCACTATATGAGAATGTTTTAATTAGCACTGAAAACATTTAGTTATATAGAGCATCTCTAGCAAAAACAGATTGTGCGCCTGATGTTTTTTACACTTTATTAAATGCTAAGTGTTTAGACCTACATGGGTGCACAATTTGCAACAGAAATACCAAGAATCATTACAAACGTTAATGTATCAACATTGATTTTGATGTTGAAATGACTGAAAGTATCAACCAGGCATAAGACTTCAATGCGAGGTAAACATTTTCTTGTCAGTAAGGATGAATGATCATAAAATGTGTTTTATCTACTGAAAAATAGATAATCAGCTTATAATCATGAAGAAGACAAATTATCCTGATCTGTTTCTACAAAGGCAGATCCTGTTCTGGCATCTGAACAGCTGAGTAGGAGGTATGTATATATTTAAAGACAAGATAACACACAGAGAGAGCAGATTCCTGTTTGGTTCTTATACTGGTTTACAGTCAGTTCTCAATGCACTTCAGATTATGTTTTCCAAACCATTTACTTCTCTCCATTTAATTTGTCAAAGTTATTTGAATGTAAATTTTCAACCTGCACTTCTACAAAGTTAGCTGGAAGCAGATTCATTACCTAACGTAAAGGTTAGACTCAGCACACAGATTAAGACACCTAAATTTAGGTGCCTGCACGTAGGTGTTTACATGTGAGCTGCAGTCGTAGCTCCTGCCATGCTCAGAGGAGGCACCTATGGTTGGTTAGCGTGACAGTGCGCAAGATTCATTGACAGTTGACTAGATCACCGCCCTCTGTAAAGGAAGCTTAGACACCTAACTCGCATCATGAAGACTGGTAGGTGTCTCAAACTGCAAACCGAACCTGACCTCAGGCATTTATAAAATAGACACCTAAAGCTGAGCAAGTACTTATAGAGTAATTTCCTGGTATAATCAATGGAGAGCTGGTCAGTGGAGCTTAGGGTGTGATTAATCCAATCAGCTATAAGTGTCTGCTTTCTAATGAGCTGAATCTTGCCCTAAACTCCTTTGACTAGTCCTCCAGCAACCAGAATAGGAGCCCAGACACCTAGCTGACGTCTAGGCACACACACTGCTGACAACTAAGGTTAAGCAAGATCAATCCTTCTCTAGGTGGACACTAGATGAGGAGATCCTCTTGTCTGACTTCTTGCACGAAACAGGCTGTGGAACTTACTTCATCAGTCTCTGGATAAGTAGTGTCACTAAAAAGGTGGTTAGATATACACGTACACCTATGGTCTGCCCAGAGACTCTGCATATACCAGGCTTTTCCAAGCTCTTCTATGAAGTTTAGACAAGAATTAAAAAAAGCTTCCTTGAGGCACAGTAAGGGCGGGAGTTCCCCAATGATTCCTTCATCCCATGGGATAGATTTGGGGGTGACTGATGCAGGACACAATTCCTTTACATCTCAATGCATATGTTCCAGAAGGGAATTATCCAGAAAATGCTGATACAGCTTGTGTGACAGATTTTCATATTGTACGAGAAGTCTGGGATGTATTTCAAGTGACAAGTTGTGTGTCATTTAATTAACTAATACAGTGGATGTGCTGGCCCTGCCAGTGGATATTTCTAAACTATTTGTAGCAACTAATTTTAGCTGAGAGATAGTACAATGAGCTTACTTCATTTTCTGCATTTCCCCCAACATAGATTTCACCCATTATCTTAACTGAATAGGGAGCAGCACCTTGTATTTTCCACCACCTTCTCTGCATCTAACTAAAATTTAGTCAAATCCTAGGCTGGAAAGAGTGTATACAGACCCGGATCTGCCTTGGCTTAAAAAGTTACAAAAACAGGATGTGTTTTATTTGACTAGAGTGAACTTAATGGTCAGGGGTCATTTTCATTTAAGACACTTTTTTTTTTTCTCATGGTTTTCAAACTCATTTTGTTTCTTAAATGACAGCAAAAAGAAAATGCATTTTTCTCAGCGTTTTTTCTCAAGGATCTCAAGGCACTTTGTTGGCAGCAATTCACTACATCTTGTAGTCTTGCAGACTCCCCGTATTAGCGAATATATCCCTGCTTCCCTTATCTGCTTTCTCAGCTTTCATGCTTATTTCCCTCCAGTGAGAGGGAAGACCCTGGGTGCTTTCCCATCTATAATTATTAAGAGGACAGAAACACCATATACTTTTCTGTACATTCTTTTGTTACTTATGTTTTTCTTCAGAAACAAACTGAAAACTTGGTAATGGGCTCTTCCTTTATTTCACAGGCATGCTATACTTTTTCCTTGGTTTTAACTACTCCCCAGCGAGTCTCCGGTTTGCCCTGTTCCATTCATACCCTCTGAAAAGGTTTTCAGGTTTTGAAAGTTCACTTCAGGAAGATTTCATAATAAGAACTTAAGGAAAATAATATAATCTTGCTTTAAAACACTTCCTTCCTCTGTTTTGCTGATGAATTGTAACAATTCACAATACCATCTGGTCAGCAACTGGTACAGAACTTATTTCATTGTTTTAAATGTATTTGTTTCTTTTGGTTGTGGAACACAGAATAACATGAGGATTCCCTCGCTGCTGTTCTGTGATCAAACAGACCAAGACTACACCGTGAGATTAAAATGTGTCCAAATGTTCCAAATTAGTCTAGAAGCTGCCTTGGCAAATGATTTGTAGTCTTACAGTAAATGAGAGTGTGAGTCCTATGGTGGAGGGCAAAAGGGAAGTCTCAGTTTTGCAGCCTGATCCATTTTCTAAAATCAGGGAAAAATCTGAATAGGAATCCAGCCTTCTTCTTCTTCTTAAGGGGACTTTGTAGAAACGTCTTAAACTGAGATTGAATTCAAAATGGGAAAGGAATTTGTTTTCTGAATCCAGCTTTGATGTATCTCACAATAATGGCGATAGAGCTGGACAAGAAGTTTTCATGAACTGTGTTCAGTTCTGGGCCCCTCACCACAAGAAGGATGTTGAGGCTCTGGAGTGAGTCCAAAGAATAGCAACGAAGCTGATGGAGGGGCTGGAGAACAGGTCTTATGAGGAACGGCTGAGAGAGCTGGGGTTGTTTAGCCTGGAGAAGAGGAGGCTGAGGGGAGACCTCATTGCTCTCTATAACTACCTGAAAGGAGGTTGTGGAGAGGAGGAAGCTGGCCTCTTCTCCCAAGTGACAGGGGACAGGACAACAGGAACTGGCCTCAAGATCCGCCAGGGGAAGTTCAGGGTGGACATCAGAAAAGAATTTTTCATGGAAAGGGTCACTGCACACTGGCACAGGCTGCCCAAGGAGGTGGTTGAGTCACCATCCCTGAAGGTTTTTAAAAGACAGGTGGATGAGGTGCTGAGGGGCATTGTTTAGTGTTTGATAGGAATGGTTGGACTCAATGATCCGGTGGGTCTTTTCCACCCTGGTGATCCTATGATTCTATGAATCTCCCAAAACAGTTTGAGAAGCTGGATGGTCTAGGAAGTCTAGGAAGGACAGCCCCTGTTACAAAATCCAAGTCATAAATTAAGCATAGTTGAGTTCTGGATTTGAGCATGCACAGATCAGAAGCATTGGTGGTGATGTGGAAGTTCTGCACCTGTGCCTCACACCAGATCATCTGAAGCCCTTAATGCACAGCGTGAGTGAGACCACAGGGCCTTCTAGGTCCCTCCATGTGGATTTGGAGCATGTTGTGAGTATCATACTTTCAATACACAATTTGAAGACTGATTCAGTGTTGATCCCAAGGTGGTACAATTTCAGTGAAACTAGTCCTCCTGATCCTATAGCTAAAGTTTATCTAATTCACTTGTGAGCTTCTGAAAAGACTCTGAAAATGAAGAATTACCCTCAACAGTCTCTATGGATGGCCTTACAGCCCTTCTCGTCAAGTGAATGTTGTGGTGTAAATGTACAGAACATCTAGCAACAGAGATTTGCTATCTGTCCTGTGAATGGATGTTAATCTTAGGTGTTAGTCCCACTCCAGCCACAACCTTGCTAACCAATGTCATGTTTCGTGTTGATGTTTTAATACATGGTTTAATGATATTTTTGATTGCCAACTTTTTCATATAACCTGTTGTCAGATAATAAGTGGCAAAGGTTCACATTAATGGCATAAGGGGTGAAGTTCTCACAATTTATTTCTAGTTCCCCAAACCATTCTAGTCCTTAGATTTATATTCTTTAAAGCAAACATGGCTCCATGCCCAACATGTGATATTTTTGCACATGTGGCCTCATTTACACATGCTCATATAATTTCCATATGGCCTATAGCATATTGTAAAGCCATGTTGTATTCTTTTAATTTTTATACTGATGGATTTAAAATGGAACCTAATGTAATCAGATTATATGTAATCTCTTCCCATTTTGATCCTATTCTCAAGAGTGTTTTCAAAGAAGCTTACTTGAGTCTTAAATGCACAACTTTAAGTCATGCTGACGGGGATGAATAGAGAAGCACACTCTTAGGAAAACATACTGATGCGCAGGACAAAAGCCTCATGACTTTATCAAGTAAAATAGGTATGTCCATTGGCAGTGTCCACTGCAGGAAACCTATAACAAGTTGATTCAGTGTCTTTCTTTACCTGTTTGTTCCCTGAATCAACGCAAACCCTTATTAATACCAGCTGGTAACATGGTTCCCAAAGAGATGGTACAGTTTCTATTAAGGTGTCAGCCTTTGAGATAAACTGAAGTTTAGAAGCAGCTTCAAACAGCCATCAACTTCCTGGTACTAAATTAAAGGAGATTATGTGTTGCCAGAGACAGCAAACCTTGTCAGGCCAGGTCAAAGCAACATTTTAAGGTGATTGGCTCATATACCGCAAAGTATGTGTGTCCTTGCACAAATTCACTTTCCCCTCAACACAGTATCTAAGAAAATCCACCTTTCATGATGTTGATCAGTCTGAATTGTGGTCAGATTGAAACCTGCTTATTGTATTGTGGTTAGGGAAAGAGAAAAAACTCCAAATGTCATAGTAAATTATTGTATTATAAGGAAACTTTGAGGAAAAAAGCCTGCTTCTTGGTTTGGTGCCTCATCTTTCAGAAAGTTCTTCTTTGCATAAAAATTTTATGACAGGATAAAGCATATTTACATTCCAAAGGTATTTCCCAAATGTTTGGGAAGCTTCATACTGCTTTAGAGCCTGAAGCTGGCTTTGTTTGCCAGAAGTGAGGAGTGCCTTTATTAATGATGGTAGCTGTCTATGGGGTTCTCTGAGTTCCTTACAGGATTACAGAATCATAGAATCATAGAAAACCAGGTTGGAAGAGACCCACTGGATCATCGAGTCCAACCATTCCTATCAAACACTAAACCATGTCCCTCAGCACCTCATCCACCCGTGCCTTAAACACCTCCAGGGAAGGTGAATCGACTACCTCCCTGGGTAGCCTGTTCCAGTGCCCAATGACCTTTTCTGTGAAAATTTTTTTCCTAATGTCTAGCCTAAATCTCCCCTGGTGGAGCTTGAGGCCGTTCCCTCTTGTCTTGTTCCCTGTAATTGGGAGAAGAGGATGAAATTGGATAACTGGTTCCTACTAAGACTTGGTGTAAACAGGTACACGTGAGCTCATATTCTTCACCAGCCAAGAACGTCAGTTACCCAACAGTTCCTGTATTTGGGCAGTCTTACTGCCTATTGTGGGAAAGTAGCTCAGCTGCTTATTAGGGTGAAACAGCTTGAGAGAGCTTGGCCACCCTGTAGGTGGCTTGTTCCACTCTAGGGTTGCCATATGGGCTTTGTTAGGGAAAAGATAAATGGAGAGGACGTCCATTTCCCTGGCAAGTTATTGCTATAGTTAAGGCTTCATAGGAAACCTTCAGGCTGCTTTACCCTGAACAGGAGGCTGACCAAACACAGGTGGCTCAAGGCAGAGGATGGAGAATGTGCTTCAAAGCCCAACTTCCACCTGCCATTTTGTGTTGTTCTATATGAATTCTACATGAAGTGGAGGTGGGATAAGACTTTAAATACCACACAGTTGGAAAAAAAAAATTCAGTCTCCCACAACAAGCTTTACCTGAACAAATGGAATATATTTCTTCACTATCAGTCATTTACACTTCTCTGTCAGCTTGTTTCAGCAGCAAATGGAAAGGTCATAAAGCTTTAACTTCTGCATTATGTTAGACAAGTAATTACACCTTTTGCAGAATACACTACAGAATAGAGCATCTACACATTTTATTATATTCTTTCATTTTCATTTGCTTGTAACTTCACAAAAATTTACCACTTTGAGGTTTTTAGATTTGTTGGTATCCAATAAATGATTCTATTTCTGTTAACTTTGAGTTTCATCTGACATTTTGGTGGTTACAAGTGAGTGATAATAACCTGTAGTAAATAGTGACTGTGTTCTGAAAGCTGAGTATAAAGTACTCTCATGAGATTCAAGTTTCTTTGCATTACTGTTAGTCTACATAGGACCTTCAGAGTTTACAAAAATGTTATATTCCAACCACAGTACTGGAAAACCACACTAAGACACACAAAAAGATTAAGCTGATGTTCTGTTTTGTTGTACATCATTGCCAATAAGACAATCTTCTGTCTTCTTTTCTTTTTCTATCCTATGCTCTACCTTTCCTTGACTTGAAAACTGTATGACTTGATTATAGCTTTTCCCTTTCTTTCATCAAATCCCTTCTCCTCCTGCTATGGGAGCAGGATCAAATCTGGTTCACAAGAGTCTAAAACTGAGCCAGGAAAACAGCCCAGTATCAGGTTTCAAGCACATCCTATGCTTCAGTTTCGATACAGTCACACTTTCCAACTTCTGCATTTTCTACTCATACCTGTCTGGCGTTATCTATCTAGTCAAAGTAGAAAGTGATCTCTGGGAAGTTATATGACATGGGATATACAGGTAAGTGACACATCTTTGGGATTGTGATTTTTTCAATTCACTGAAAAAACACTTGGTATTAAGGAGACACTTCAAAGAGCTCTGCTGTACTGCATAAGTGCATTAAACTTTGTTCTACATGTACTCTTCACTGATGAAAGAATACTGAAAGTTAAATCAACATTTTAAAGGAGACAGAAACAAGAAAGCAATAAAGTCACCTAAGGAATACGACAGAAGGAGGTGGATGGAAAAAGCAAGAAAATGATAGAGGTGACAAAACTAGGGAAAAAGGAGATGAAGAAAATCTGTCTTGACAGGCAAAGGGGACAGAAGTAGCCCCTTTCATCAGGCAGCGATTACAAGCACTGCATACGTTCAAATCCGATTCCCATGGCAGGAGCTACCAAGAGCAGGAAGAGGGACCTGAATCAGTGAAATCTGAACTGCAGCAAACCAAGGGACCCTGCAGACAATGGGATTGAGTGAGGGCAAGTGAACAATCAGAACCAAAAGGAAAGGAAAACAATATTTGAGGCAGCCAGAAAATTTCCATCAGTAGTCAACAATGAAGCAAAGGACAAAGCTTAGAGTCCCACTCCCATCCCTACTTTTAACACACCCCTTCCCAAAATAAAGCAGTGTTTCTGGATGAGATGGCAGGCTGATGCCACCACATGTGTACTGGCAATTCTCAGCCTAAATCATCCGTTCTGCAGAACTGGTTGATGATAAGCTCCTGGAAATGTCTTGGATGTGACCAGGCAAGTGGTGGACTGCAAGCAACACCTGAAACACAGTCACCCACAATTTTCTTTTTGGGGAAAATAAATAAAAGCAAAACCAGCAGGTGGTTTAGCAGCTGAGTATGCTTAATCTTACAGAATATCAATGTACTTTATGATACTAGAAAGAATAGTTATCAGGCACCTATTGTTCACAGTCCTATAAACACTTCATATTGAATCACATATTTTGAGTCAGATCCTTTCTAACGATAACAGTAGGTTTTAAAAGCAATGAGCCTCAAACATTGAATGGGCAATAGTTTGAATTTAAGACTAAGAGAAAGGCTTGCATTTGTTCAGATACTTACAGGATCTCCTGAGCCACTCTTTGGGTACAAGCCTGGGCACAAACGGTTTGCATTTTGAGTGACACAGAATAAAACTATTACCTTGCCTGCCTTAAAAATGATCTGCAAGCAGAAATGGAAATGCTGCAGAAAAATACATCGAGATACTATACACCACAGAAGCTAAGCCAAATGTATAGCCTAAATACAATTTGAAAAGGAACAGTCCAAAAATGATTTTGGACCAACTTATACTAACTGCTGTCTTCTCAGTTCACAGAAGCTGTAATTCTGTATAGTCAAAATCAAACTCTTCAGGTTGAAGCTCTGTCCCTATGTGAATGTACATGTTTAGCCCAATGGGCTGCCTGAGATACAGGCCACCACAGCCAAGTGCTCCAAACTTTTCATGGATTTCCAGTCTACAGCTGCCAATTCAAAGCCTGGATTTTGTTTTTCAGTGCTGTTGTTATTATGAAACCTGGCCCTATCAGGGATTACAGCTCTATTGATGACTTGGTGAGGCTGTTGACAACCAAAGATACATTCACCAGCATGCACACAGCCCGGCAGAGCTGAGTGTTCTTGGAAGACTTGGGAGCCCCAGGAAGGAAGGAAGAAGCTGAAGAAGGAATCTTGAGAAGTCATCAAATTCATTCCCTTATCCCATTGCAAAGGATCTCACAAAGTTGATCAGTTGGGAAGCCCATCGATAAAGTAAGGGCAGGCTGTAAACAGAATTTGACAACAGACAAGCTTATTTCCGTGGGCTGTTGCAATTAGCTCATATAATTCTGCACAGATCCTTTGTGTTCTGCTTAGTTTTGAAAAATCCTGTTTTATTGAACACATGTGGTTTCATAAGCTTCATAGCTTAAAATAACCCAAAGGGCAAAGCACATTAAGAAACAATTGCTGATGAAATTCTCACAATTTTTGCAGTATTAATTTTTGTATTCCTTTGAAATCCACTATGAAGGATTGCAATGTTACAGGGAATAGGGTACTTTAAAATGGAATGTTAATACTCCATTCTTTTGACTCTGGCTTTGTAATATTGATGCCAAATAATGTCAGTGGCCATGCTGAGTGCTCAGCATCTTGATGCGCTGTACCCTAAGTGCAGGCTTGATGAGATGAAGCCTTAGTTTGCCAGGTGTTCGCTTCTGTGTCTCTAGTCACAACTGTAGGCTGGGGACTAGAACATGTGAATTAAACACAAACCAGGTCGCCTTTTGATGTAAATCACCAAATATTCCCTAGCATCACCAGATATTACTAGATCAGAATGTAATTAAACTGAAAGATCCAGACTGTAACATAAACCTGAGTCCAAGCTTAACACAAATCCTGATGTGTCAAAAGAGATGGTGAGCAAGAAATAGCCATGAGTGTTGTTGGACCTCTGGAGCAGGAATGCAAAGCATTTGTTATCCAGTGAGATGATAGCCTGAGAATAATCAACATTGGTGGCAAAACCAAGAAGGCATGAAAACGATAACATTGGTCACAAGGAGCTTGGAAGGAGAACGTGCTGTGTAAATTTTTATGAAGGACTTGGTGGGACTGGTGTTGACATTTTCAGTAAGGTATAAATACAAGCTTGTAACAATAAAGTTGAAACGAAAGCTGGGTCTATGCATGTTAATACACCACACTGATGTGCCTTACATCTCTCCGGTCCAAGTTCAATTTGGCGAGCAAACTGCAGCTTTCCTATTTAGCGGGTACATGGACTTGACATAGGCAACTTTCTACTGTGCATTCACACTGCTCGACCTACCTCCATGATGTGGAAAATAAATCAGTATATTTGGAACCACAGGCCAAGCAGGCAACATGAAGAGACAGCAGACACAAGCAACATCTCTTCTATACTGCAACATCACGCAGATCTTTAAGCAAGATAACAAATAACAATCATTGCATATACTTTCTCAGACTAAGAACCGTGATAAAGAATGAAGTGTTGGTAGAAATGATATTGCAGGATTTGTATGTGGGAGTAGTGATAAAACAAATATGATATCACTGTCAGCCACTTAGAAAGCTGTGATTCTTGAACTGTTCCACATCCTAGTTATAGTAGCACAACAGGAAACAATGAGCACATGGGGAAACAAAAATGATGATGTATAGTTTGAGAATCTATGAACTAGAAACAAGATGTTTCAGATGAAGAAGAGAGCTCCCTGTGTAAGACATTTATCTTAACTAATTAGCCATTTTGGGAGGAAACAAATCCCTAGCTGCATGAAAGGGAAGTATGTTTTTATATTCCAACACCTTCTAAAATTTTTAAAAAGACGATTAAGACTCGAAAATGGAAGGAGTCAGATCCAACCACAGAATCCCTCTTGCGGTTTATGGAATACTGACAAGCTACTTAATCAAAATTACCTTCTGAAATGTATTGCAAAGCAATAAATAATTTCTGTTTTCTGTTACACTTCCTCTGCACAAGAAGAGGAAACATTTAGACAACAGAAATTCAAGCTGCTGCGTCTTACGCCTTTAGTCATTTTCTTATATGCAAGCATACTCATACATAGCTACATAGATTTCCTAGATCCTCAGAGGCAGTAAGATGTGCTGGCAAGGGCATTTCCTATGTCAAGGTCGATACTTCCAGTTTTTCCCAGAAGTAACACTATTCAGGCTATTTTTCATCTGAAACGAAAGAACTCTGAGGACAGAAAACCTATTAAAAATAGAAATAGCTGTAGAGAAGATATACTGATCTTGAGTGAACCGATCAATAATTATCCAACTCATCCAATATACCCTGGAAAAATGGATCAGTGCTTACTACAAATTGCGACAAAATGTCCTTTTATTGCAAGATATAGTAAAAATTAATTATTAAGAATTAGAGGGTTCTGCAACTCACAGTGCAAGTTCTCTGGAACTGCTTACTTTAAAGAGTTTACCCTTAACAGAGTATCCTAAATTCCTTGGTTACTATTTGAATAGGAAGTACTTAAACATAATTATTACACAAATACAGGATTGTTTAAAACACTCAAAGCATTTACTGAACATTGGTCTTTTCTTGTATCATTACTGGATGTCTCTTAGTAGTGAATTTTAACTATTGTTTATTTTTTCATGCTTCTAATGTAGCATCATTACAGCAGAGCTACAGACTGGGAGAAGTCTGTCTGGAGAGCTGCCAGGAGGAGAGGGACCTGGGGGTATTGGTTGACAGCCGACTGAACATGAGCCAGCAGTGTGCCCAGGTGGCCAAGAAGGCCAATGGCATCTTGGCTTGTATCAGAAACAGTGTGACCAGCAGGTCCAGGGAGGTTCTTCTCCCTCTGTACTCAGCACTGGTGAGACCGCTCCTTGAGTACTGTGTGCAGTTCTGGGCCCCTCACCACAANCCAAGTGACAGGGAACAGGACAAGAGGAAATGGTCTCAAGCTCCGCCAGGGGAGATTTAGGCTGAACATTAGGAAAACATTTTTCACAGAAAGGGTCATTGGGCACTGGAACAGGCTGCCCAGGGAGGTGGTTGATCCACCTTCTCTGGGGGTGTTTAAGGCATGGGTGGATGAGGTGCTGAGGGACATGGTTTAGTGTTTGGTAGGAATGGTTGGACTTGATGATCCGATGGGTCTCTTCCAACCTGGTGATTCTATGATTCTGTGATCATATTTTATTGCTACTCCAAACTCCCTTTTAACCACAATGGTTTTCTTTTTTAAACCAAAGATGCCCCTTCTGGTCACGACACCACTGTTGCATTCGAGATGTCTCATAGTCTCAGGCAGCTGCTTGTCATGTTTCTATGCTTCCTCCCTTCCAGTCTTGTTTGCAGCTAGGTTTACAGCCCCATGCAAAGCACAGGGATGTATATGCATAAGTAATTTGCACAAAAGGAGTGGGAGCACCCTCCTTACAGAAAAAGAAGGGCTGGGATCAAAGTTGTCTGTCTTCTGATGCATGCACCACGCTGGAAGAGCTGGAAAGAGCAACCTCACCTATCCTAGCATATGTATTTTCACACACAGGCCTGAGAAGCTCATAGACGCATAGAACAGTTTGGGTTGGAAGGGACCTTAAAGATAACATAATTCCAACACCACTGCCACACCTCCCACGAGACCAGGCTGCTCAGCTCACCAAACAACCTGGCCTTGAACACCTCCAGGGATGGGGCAGCCGCAACTTCCCTGGGCAACCTGTGCCAGTGCCTCATCACCCTCATCATGAAGCATTTGTTCCTAATGTCTTATCTAAAGTCTGATCTTTCCTCCTTCAATTCAAAACCATTCACCCTCATCCTATCACTATATGCCCTTATAAAAAGTCCCTCCCCAGATTTCTTGCAGGCCTCCTCCAGGTATGAGAAGGTCTCTATAAAATCTCCCTGTAGCCTTCTCTTCTCCAAGCTGAACCACAACTCTCTCAGTCTGTCCTCATACGGGAGGTGCTCCAGCCCCCTGATCAACTTTGTAGCCCTCCTCTGGCCCCATTCAACAGCTCCATATCCTTCTTATCTCACAAGTTGCAGAATCGGACACAGGACTCCAGGTGAGGTCTCACAAGAGAGGCACAGAATGGCAGAATCACTTCCCTCAACCTGCTGGTCACGCTTCTTTTGATGCAGCCCAGGATGCGGTTGGTTTCTGGGCTGTAAGTGCAAATTACCAGCTCATATCAAGCTTCTCATCAATAAGCACGCCCCAAGTCCTTCTCCACAGGGTCCTACTCATCACACACATCATCCCACATCCTGTAATTAAATCGGGGATTGCCCTGATCCGCGTGTAGGACCTTCCACTCAGTCTCGTTGAACCCCATGAGGGTCACACAGCTCAACTTCTCCAGCTTGTACAGGTCCCTCGGGATGACACCTCTTCCTTCTGGTGGGGAACAGTCCTACTTAGCTCAGAGCCATCCACAGACCCGCTGTCGGTGCCCTCGCTCCCGTTGCCTGGACCCCGTGACTGCCTGGGCCCTGTGGCGCACGCTATCCCCGGGGCCTCGCCGGGAGCCCAAGATGGCGGCGGGAACGGCGGGAGCGGCGCGACCCGGCGACCCCGCGCCTCGTTCTGAACCCAAGATGGCGGCGCCGGCCGAGACCTGAGGGGGTGGGGTGGTGGCGCCGGGGGAGGGGCTGGGGCGGAGAGCGTTTCCATAGCGCCGGCCGCCGGTGTCACACACCGGGGCACTTCCTGGTCGGAGGCGGCCGGTCCCGGGGCAGCGAGCAGGGAGGAGGTGGACAGCGGCCCCGGAAGGAGGAGGAAGCCGATCAAAGGTAAGGGCGAAGCCGGGACGTCCGGCCATTGTGCGCCCGCCCGGGGTGGCCGGTTGGACCCTTCCATTCCCGGGGTGCGGGGGGGACACACACTTCGCCATTGCACACGGGCGGGGTGGGACCCAGTTCCTAGAGAGCAGAGGGGAGGCGGGTAATACCATTCTTCCCTCGCGCACCCCCTGCGATGCTGGGGAAGTGGAAGAGGCGTATGCCGGCTCCCGCAGGGTACCGTGGCGCTTCGGACTGTTCCATTCGCATCGGAGGGGTGTGTGTGTTGTGCAGAGGGTCCTTACCCCTTGTAGTAGGGATGGGGGGGCGGCGGCGTGCGGGAGGCAGCTGAGTCGGGAAGCCCGAGGGGAACCCTCTCGGAGATGCTCCTGGGTCCTTTTGTAAGGCTGGAGGGAGCTGTTCTGGAGGGGGAGGGCAGGGACCCCAGGGCCTGGGCTCTGCGGTCACCATGGGGTGGGGGGCGTTTTGGGGCCTTGTTGAGGGTCCTCCCTCTCTGTCAAGGTTTGAGGCTGTGGGGAGCAGGGAGGCTTTCGTGAGCTGAGCCCTGGCTTGAACGAGACTTTCCTGCTACTACTGCTTTCTGTACCTGGAGTATTGCGTCCAGTTTTGGAATCCTCAACATAAGAAGGATATGGAGCTGTTGGAATGGGGCCAGAGGAGGGCTATAGAGTTGATCAGGGGGCTGAGCACCTGCCATATGACGACAGGCTGAGAGAGTTGGGGTTGTTCAGCCTGGAGAAGAGAAGGCTCCGAGGAGACCTTAGAGTGCCCTTCTAGTACCTGAGGGGCTACAAGAAAGCTGGGGAAGGACTGTTTGGAAGGGCTGGTAGTGACAGAATGAGGGCTAATGGGTATAAACTGGAGAGGGGCAGGTTTAGACTAGACATAAGGAGAA